>JAHREE010000459.1:1452487-1532487 GCA_033628505.1 Tringa tobata | reverse complement strand
AGTGACTGCAAAGCTGACACATACATAGCTGATTTCAGCTAACACACTACTGTGTTAAATTTGTCATTATAAATTCTCAAACCTATAATTGAATTGTTAGATGTTTAAATGATCCCTTAGCTGTGATCCGATGTCAAAAATGGTGAAAGAATCCACTATTTACTTTTAACTGAGGTTTTATTTTGGAAAAGGCAACAGTCCCAATTTGGAGGCTCCCAACTGCAATAAAGTTTCCTTCAAGTCTGGTTTTCACTTTGCTTTTAGAAGTGTTGCTACACCTATTAGAGGTCAACTTTTTTTTTTGTAAATTACAAACATGCATTCTGCATGTCACACCTGTATACATAATTTCTTAATTCCTCTATATAGCTTAATTACTGATAAATAGTTTTTTAAAATCAAGGGTTCATTTGGTACCTGTGGAGAATGTTAGAGACTCAGAAACTCTGCTGAGACCCTGTTCACTGAATACACTTCACACAGAACAAGGATGCAATGGATACAACAAGCTTTCCTTGGAACAGTTACCCAGCCTTTTCAAAAACACCATCCCTGTCATTCTTATAAACCATGTAAATACTGATACAGAGGAAACTTTAGAAAAAAATCATATTACCACACTGCTTTAGTTTTGAATAACCATGTTTTACACAAGATATTCCAGTATTATCTCAGCCTTTGTTGCAATGTATGTGCAGTTAAGCATGTATGTGTGTACCACAGCCCAATTTCAATTCTCCAGCATTAAAGTAACATGCACCATTAATCAACCAGGAATTTTATCCAGTTTTGAGGAAAAAAACAATATTGTATCAAGTTGTATAACCCATCTGACGAAAGTGAATTAAACCTTTAGGATATCTTCCTACAGAACACATTACATCGACAAGGTATGTCTCAGAAGAAAGACATTTAGGCCGAAATTTAAAAAAAATAAAAATAAGCTCCATCTTCAAGTTCTAACACACACATACACAAAACACCCTTCCTTATACCCTTTATTCCCTACAGATTTTTACTGACATTATAGTATTCTTCTGCAAGTAAACCTGTGGGACTGATTCCTAGGTATTAATTTTGAAAGATCATATGAAAACAAAATATGGGTACTCATTACAACATGATGGCAACGTAAAGTAAAAAGTAATTACGACATTCAGCCTCCCATGAAATAGGCACATTCCTCCTACACAAAAAACAAAGTCACAACATTTCACATTAAAGAAGCAACTAAAAGATGTACAGGTAATCTCTTTTAAAGAAACTCTTCAGCAAATGTAGGCAGCTGAGGAGTATGTAACTGCCCTTTTTGATTTATGATCATTTTCTTTATCCTGAAAGTAGTTCATTTAATACATAGACTTTTAAAAATAAAAAGTAACAAGCAGGTTTAACCTAGTGTATGTTTCATTTGCATCTAGATCACCAAATTCAGGAAACACAAAATGTGTGTTTACAAACGAGAGACTTCAAACAGTGACTTGCTTATCAAGCCTCATTAGTGCACTCTATGAGTAAACTCAAATCGTATACCTGAGTGGAGTTAGATAGTTGGTTTTTCCACGGCTCCTCTGCGCTGCTGGTCAGGTTTGTGCGGTTATGAGGTAGAGAGAGTGCGTTTCGCTGCAGGTAAGGCACGTTTCCATTACTTCCACTTTCTGTTATGTGATTATTGCCTATCAAAATAGTGTCTGTACTACCCAGCGTTCTTGCTGTGCTGCAGGGAATGGGGCCTGCTGGAAAGGGTCCATTAGCCATAGGCTGCCCTGGGCAGGCGGGACGGATTCCACGCTGAGCGACATTAGGCACTCTGGTTAGAGCAACCTGTGGCTGCTGACCAGAGACAGAGTTTGTAGGCAGTGATGAATCAGCTGTTGGCCCATTAGGAATTCCAGTAGATCGTACCTGTGCAACTCCTGTTTGTCTCATCTAATGGAAGATGAACAAAGCACAAGAATATTAGCTGCAGAATTTAGAAAGTAAAGATCGTACAAGGTTTGTGCACTTTATTGCACTTGTCAACTCCAATCTTATACTGATTTTAAGATCTTCACAGTTGCTTTTGAGAAATAAGATGACTGTCACACTCACAAATGCACAGAGCAAATATTAACATAAAGCTATCAGCACACTTTTATTCTAGGCCCTCCAGTTTGAGTATTAGCATTTTACTGCTAGAAGTTGGATAGTAAGAGAGAGAAAGAAGTTAACAATGAGAGGAGGAGAGATGTAATATGGCTTACTATAACTAAGACTGCTTTTAGATGTGTCCACTCACTTTAGTTTCAAAGTGTGGCTTGAAAACTTTGCATTATCTGGTAGCCCGATAATAAAACACAGCTAAATCTGTTATGTTTCAACCAGTAAGCCATAATTATACTTTATACAAAAACCTGACAATGTAACATAATAAAGGGCATGAGAACTCTGTACAATAAAAATTCTTCAGAATTCAAGAAACACAACAGACACTGTTAGTGACAAAAGTTTTGTAGGAGAAAAATATTTTTGTTCTCACCTGCTGGTGTTGCTGCATCAAGACAAACTGACTCTCCAGCTGTTCCAGCATAAGTTTCTGTGCTGGATTTAGATTATTTCGGTTTGCACGCAGCTGTTCCAAGTGCTAAAAAACAGCAGTACAGTTCAGAAACATTAAAATTGCATGTGCTTCTTAATAACTTTCTTGCCTACAGTACTAAAATTCATCCATGAAGACAAAACTTGTAAAGCTGAAAACATGACTGAGATTTCTGTTGCAGAAAAATATCTGTCCATACACTGTTATGTAACCAAACTTTATTACTATTTCCTAAAACTAAAGACACTTCCTAAATTATCTGACTGTATAAATATTATCATCACACTAAAATTAAGTATGCTGGTACTGTAAAAGAAAACTACATTCAAGTATGACTTTATAGAATTTTTATTATCATTATGTATATTTTAACACTTTTTTTTGTACTGTGCTATTCTTTTATTAGTACTGTCCAGCACAAAGCAAATTCAACATTAAATCACATGTTAAAACTTCTCCAGAAAATATAAAAAAACAAACCCAGAAAATCATACAATTACAGAGAACAATATATTAAGTTCTGATATGGAGCTCCTTTGCAACTGATAAAACTACCAAAAAATCTCATCTTTATCCATCTTAATCTACCCAGCACATACCATCATTCTACCAGCAAGCCAGCTGCTGTTGAGTGACATGGCATAAGTGCTGAAATTGTGGAACACAAAAGCACTATCTAAGAAGGAAGGGGGGATGTGTGGAGAGAAGGGCAAAAGTTGTGGTATGCAAAAGATGACATATAGAAATTTTTCATGATTGTTTTTAAATACTAAGCTACTTCACATCATTTGAAATAAATCCTTTAAAAAATAAAAAAAAAAAAATCAAACCCACAAAAAAACCATACCAAACCAAAAACCAAACCCTAAACAAAAAACAAACCAAGCTTCACCAAAACCAAACACAAATCAGGTTTCTTTCAGTTCCTTTCAGATCTGCATGTATTCTTTTTCTACATCCTCCTCTCCTTTGCTTTAATTATGCTGTATTAGTAATACATAAATGAAACTGAAGTATGAGGAGGACCGAGTAATAAAGCCAATATTGTTCAGATAGAGAAACAGCTGAAAAACAATATTAGAGCTGAGGAGAATACTGCTCAGTCAGTCAGAATGCCTTCTGTCTCAACACTGCATTCCCTTCTATTTTTCCTTGCATCCAAATCAGTATCTGTGATACAAGGGTAAGTTTCCAGCAAGGCCCGATTTTCAAAATACGGAATTCCTGCTGAAGCTCACTACAAGCCCTAATGAGCTGAAGAGACAACAAACCATCATAACAAGGAAGACCTGAAACAAGATTTCAAAAATAAAATCTAGCATTTCACATAAATGTATTAGCTGACATAAAATATAGAAAAGCAGTACCAGATTTCATTCGAATATCTGCATCTTGTAGAATGAGCATGTTTGTTTATGCAATTTGATACAAGAAGCTACCTCAGAGGAAAAAGGACATTACAATACTTATACAACTCCTGCAATATCCCCCACACCACAGCAAGCAGCAAAATTTATCTGGCAGACAAGTGTGCATATTTGCATTTCTAAAACATTGTTAGAAAAAAGAATTATTGTATGGTCTTACTTTATAAATTATAGAATTCACATAAGGTAAGCTTTCAGTTTCTGCTACAGATCATTTATTTTATCACAGAACTGATCTCACATGGAGAAGCCATAAATATTAACACAAGATGAATTATATTGTGGGAGTTATTTGGGAAGTATCGCACATTGAATTTTGGAAACGTGAAACCAAAAAACATTCCAGATTTGTTTTCTTAAAAGGAAGAAAGAAAGAAACAAGAAACATACAAAGCTTCTAGAGATCTTCAACATACCTACCTGTAATTTCTGTGGTGTCAAGCACCAAGAATGAATTTGTTGCTGTACAGGAGGGTGTGACACTGCATGGCCACTGCTCCAAACATCTGAAGTATTCTGAGAGAGAACATTACATTAAAATGTGTGACTATCAAAGGGTCAGCATTATTCCTTTTACTATCTAGATTTTACCGTACTTATGAAAGAACTAGTCATTGTTTCAAGAATAACAATATAAACAAATAACATACTTAAAACATGCCAAATCTCATTCTACCATTCCCAGAGTATGAGAGTAATCAGAGGAAAAAAATTAAATAATATCTAATATCATAACAAGAAACAATCAAATCAAATAATGCAATTAACTAAAATGTACACTACTTTTAAAACTGAATACTTTATCTACTGTAACACTATTACATGATGATGAAACACTTGAATTTTAAATATAAGCAAAGGCAATAGACAGGATGACATGATCGTCTCCCTCTCTATCTATCATCAGACTATGATTGTACTTTTTCACTTATACAACTGTGATTGTAGTATAGTGCCACCAATCTGTGTTGCCCATACGCACTTCTTATCTGAACTGTAACCTCATTAAACACACCAATGAAAAATGTTTTTTAAAGTTTCTAAAAACATTCCCCACCTTGATGCCAAAGGATTAAAATTTACAGCACAAATTCTGTGCATGCTGCATCATTATCTCCATATAATTTTGATCGGGGGCTCTTTAGTTCATCAGAATATATACCTTTGTTGGACTAGATGTTCTTTTCCTCTTGGCAGGACTGGTCAGGTCATCTACTTGGCTAGAAGGAATCATGTGTAGTGGCAAGGATTGCTGTGAAATTGGTGTTTGAGTGAGGCCTAGTACAGGTTCAGTATTTGGATGATGAGGTTTACAAGCCTAAGAATCACAGAAGGAAGACAAAAATATGGTTCTATATATTCTTAATTCTTTCCTTTAAATTATATATTTTAACAGCCCACATATATTAAAAGGGCCGAGTAGATATTCTGAAGCTGATCTCAATAACTGAAAAATCAGTTTCCATATGGTCATCAATGGAGGAATGTGTACCTTTCATGGGATTATTAAACCACTGCAGCATTTCTATTTAAGATGAAATCTTTTAAAATCATGAAAATCCACAAAGGTTCTAAATTGGTACCCCCATATTTCTCCCATATTATGGGGAGCTTCTTGATCTAATATCCCTTTGCAAATAAATCAAAGGCTTTTTATTAATGAAAGCCAGTCCTGTGCTCAATAAAATAAGCTTGACCACTACCGATTGTAAAGAACCCTTAAAGCTGGGCACCTGCAGAACATAACCCAACTTCTCACCTGCTGTGCTGTGTTCATGGCACCCTGCCTGGAGGTAAGCTCTGCGGGGATTGGTAGGCTCCATGCCTCCTCAATACTAGGAAGTAATTTAGTTTTATTCTGTAGACTACCTTGTGGAAGGTTACACAACTGAGCCTAGGAAAAATTATGTAAAAAGCAAATTTAACACAAGCCTACTTTAGTAAGAGCAAGTCCATGAAATCTTCCTAAATGCTGTAGCTAATTACGTCTTAAAGAGAGGATAGATTTAAAATTTGGGGTTTTAGAAAGGTGCTAAGTATAAAGAGGGTAACCAGAATATAAACCTTTGTGAGAATCAGAACAAAGATGAGCTCTGGATTCAGAGGTCTCATAATTCCTTTTTTCTGAAATTGCAAACAAGAGTGAAAGATAGCGTGTGTGCATTCTCTCTATATGTTATGAGAACTTAAAAATGTAGACAATACAAAGAAAAAAGCAAAGTGATGTAAAACAGTATGCTTTGATTAAATGTGCACAATAGGGTTTATAAGGAATTAAGTTCCACTTAAAAAATGAAGAAATCAAATATTACAGGCTATGATATGTTTACAATACATATGAAAACAGGTTATACACATCACAAACAATTGCACGTTAAACTTGTGTGTTACTTCTCCCCTCCCCTCTGCTCTGTATTTGGAAGAGTATTTCCCGCTTCTTAAAATGTTAGTTTTACCTGTAAATACTTTATCCGTGCTGCAAGCGCAGAGGTATTACTACAATTTTTGCTCCTAGTTGCATTTAAGTAGCATTTAATGGCATCCTGAGGCTGGTTGCAGGACTCATAGAGTGTGCCTAGGTCCATCCAGGCTGCAGCATGGCCATGGTCCAATTGTACAGCACAGATATAGGCCTGTAAAGCATCCATAGGCTGATTTTGCTGTTGATACAGCACACTAAATAGAAAGATTAGTGAAGTTGAGAATTAATAACAAAGTCAAAATACAAACAAGTCAAATATACACCCACCCAAAACCCTTAATAAACTTTGCTACTATATAAACCACAGTAATAAGCATATACAAAAAAAAAAATCTTAACATGCAAAGTTCATATACATAGCACATTCAGTATTTTAAAAAAATTGAGAAAGCAAATTTAAATTTATTATTTAAACTTCAAATCAGACAAGTCTGATAACATCAAGGTATAAATAAAAAAGCTTTAAGGTCTCCTTGAGACCACAAAAGAGTTAAAAAGCATATATTCTTTATTTACGTATATTAGCATTGATTTATATCACTGTATTGCCCTATATCATTCTTACCCTATAGAACACCATGTATCTGCACTTGCTTCTGATTTATCAATAGATTGCCTATAAGATATAAAGGCATCCTGAACTTTCCCAATACTTGAATAGCACCTGGGAGGAAAGAAAAAAAAAAAGAATTTTGGTAATATTTATAGAAGGTAAGCATTGAGGATGGTTTACCAAGACTGATCTGATAAATGTTTTGTCATACAAATACATACTCATCTAGATCAATTTAAAACATTTGCTGCTTATGAACACCAGGCCTAAGCAGACTCTAACATCTTAATCACATGTATTACTAATAATTTATTTGAAAAGTACACCAAAACTGCTTAAACCCCAGCTTACTGTATTTGTAAGAAAGAGTCATAACATATTTTAAAGACTTACATTTCTTTCATTTGCGGTAACTTATCACTAAATAAGTACAATATTTACAATATTTATCTACAGACAGCATTAGAAAGAAACAAGTTACCTATTTTATCAAACACATGGCTATGAAACCTCACGTTCTACAAGAAAAGTTTCAGAATTATTAAGAGATATTGACTAACTCAATCAGGATGGTTCTTGATTGCCTAGGAAGCTTTTTATGTGCATTTCTCACATCTCAATAACATTTCAAATAATGAACAACAAAACACTAAGTTTTAGTGCATATATAAAGCATACATTTTTGCTGGTTTGGATTTTTTTGTAATTTCTTACCTGAGTATTTTTCACTTACAAATTCAAACATATTCTGGCATTATAAGCAGAAATACCAGAACTCTAAAGAGAACTACAGTTATATCACAGGAAATAATACCTACCTTTTTTAAAATTAAAAGCTTCAAATAAATACAATATTAAAAATATAAATACATTTACTAGTTTAACCTACAACAGCTCTGCTTCTTATATTGTTTGTAGTAAGTTTCCCTGTTGGAAAAAGAACTGATAACTTTCAAAACACATAAATAACATCAGAAAAATTATTCTAGTAGAAAATAAAAACCAAGCAG
This sequence comes from Tringa tobata, assembly GCA_033628505.1. Taxonomy (NCBI): domain Eukaryota; kingdom Metazoa; phylum Chordata; class Aves; order Charadriiformes; family Scolopacidae; genus Tringa; species Tringa tobata. The sequence continues at coordinate 1,524,437 of JAHREE010000459.1, read as the reverse complement.
AACAGTACAGGCAAAGGTTTGTCAACCACGCTACAGTCTTTCATGTATTCTTGAGGCACACTAGGAAAGGAATACAATAAAATCTAGCAGTACTTTGCCTATAAACATCCATTAAGGTCTGAATACAATGTTTCAGAAGATCATTTTAATCACAATCTAACCAAATTTTCAACAGACACATTTCAATCTGTCCGCTTATCAGATACACGAAGACTCTGATTAGGATAGTACTAACATCAAGCACCCAGCAGAAAAACAGGATGATGAATTTTGTTCAGGGGGAGGAGAAGTGTGGTGGTGCTATCCAGTTTGGACAACCAGCAGAGGAAGGAATAACACAAGGGAAATACGTGAGGAGGGAAAAAAGAGGAAGAGCAAATGTACAACACTGTTACTTTCTTCTTCTGCCAGTGTACAGACTGGAAGAATGGGGCACAGAAACATTTTTGCTCTACTCCTCCCTGTAAAATATAAGAGATGCTTCCATTAGATTTGCTCTGCCCCTTTCCTGCATTTCTCCCTCTTGTTTGTATGGTCCTAGGTTTCACTCTAACCACAGGAAAGCTGTGGCACCATAGAAGCAAGAGTATGGCAACTGGGCACACAACCTTCATGGAGCCCTGGCTGTGTCCTGCTGCTGTGTAAGAACTCAATTAGCTAAAGGCACGTGCAAGGGGACTACCAAGCTAAAAACAGGATTTTAACCCAGCAGATGATAAGATGATCCCTGGTTCCTTTTCCCTCCACACCTGCTCTAGCCCCTCTGCCCTTCACACTGACTGCCGGTGTTTGTCCCTTAGCCTGCAGACAGCTGGTCAAAGAGCCTTGTCTTACAGGAAACAGCTGGAGGAATATAATTAGGATGACAAAACCAAAAGTGGGCTCCAGTTCTATGTGACCAGAACTTCCAAGCAAGTCAGCTGGAAGATACTGAGGTTAGGATATTCGTTTTATTTTGTGTAATTCATTTCTAATGTGTTTCTCAACAGAACTGAGCTGTTCACATACGGACTTGAACTGCCCTCAAAGCTTTCTCCAAAACCTAATTATTTCAAGAGTTACTGCTGGTTTCCATAAAGTACTCTGTTTTCTTAAAAAGGAGACCAAGAAGAGCCATTGAGTTTACATGATTTACATCTTGGAATAAGTTAGTTTTCAAGTACAAATACTGTCTGATAGTACAGCATTAATACAACACTAAATAGATATTATAATGAATCAATCTGAGCTATCGTGGCCTAATACTTAGTTACAATATACACTGTTTATAAATGGATTTATACCTGGGAAAATATTTGTATTTTAGTGCAAAAAATTGATTGAAATTAGAAGAATTCTGAGAAAATAAAGAAATAAACGAACTACGAAAAAGGTATGAAGAAAAGTAACAACATTTACAAAGAATTTAAAAAAAAAAAAACAAGGAAAAAAAAAAAGAGAACAGAAGGTGTGGTAGGAGGAGGAGGAACAGGTAAAACCAGGCAGGGCAGACTCAGATTACTGTAAATGTATAGACTGAATAATAACTCCAAAAAAAGCGGGGCCACCTGCATAACATACTTCATTTTAACTTCTAATCTATATTCATCCCGAATATGTTAGCACCTTCAGCAGATACATACATCCTTTCCCTTTGTTTTTCCTCTGAAACTATGAAGAAAAACAATGTAAGATACTCACAATAATGAGTATCCTCAATAAATTTACAAACATAGTTACAGTGTCTATAAAGTCATTTCTCACCTTCCAAGGAAATACCAGGATTGACCAGAATTTGGATCTGCTTCTAGAGATTTCTGGAGATACTGTATAGCATAGCTTTCCTTGGTTGCCTTGTCTCCAAGCTGATCCACGGTGTGATGCATCCAGCCTACAAAAAGAATCCATAAATGGCAGAAGTGAAATTCCCAAAGACCATTTAACATTTGGCACCGCAGGATATTCATAACATTAGTTCCTCTTTAAAAATAGGAACATCAAACAATAATATCACTTACAGATAATTTTACGAATTAAACTTTTAAACATTTTTAAAGTTCTATACAAAAATTACAGGTCAAAATGACTCTAAGTCAAAATTACTTTCAGGTACTTTTAAGCATTTTTTTTGTTTAAATAATTTTCTACAAGGTTAGTAGCACAATTACGAACAGCTCAATATTCTACTATAAAATGTTAATCTAAAAATGTTAACTCTTTCCTCCTCTGAGCACAGGTATCTTCCCTGTCATTGTGAAAAACGCCACCAATCTCCCTGTATACACATCCAGTATCTGTATATTATGTTCAGTTTACGCCTTTTCTAAATCCTTGTATTTATCCCATATCTACATTTGGACAATTCCCCAACAGAACTTCAGTAAGAATTTTTGTATCTCCACTTATATCTTTCTTACATTGTCATTACATCACCATTGCTACAACATCCTTTCTGTTCACCTTGACAAACTCAATCACTTCGAATCTACATAACAAATTCTGCTGAAAAGATAATTTTATTTCCTCATGCAACCACACAACATATTCATTCAAATGCCTTTTTTGTTTCATTACATTAGACAAATTATTCATCCACACTTTAAAGGTCTCCCCCAATCCATGCTCCCATATAATCTTTTTCATGCTATTGAAATGCATCTCTGCTCTAGCACTGATGCAAGGCTTAGCTACCATTTCAAATAAAGCACCTTCATCATCTTCTCAAGCTGCTCCCCATCTATCTTTATGCTTAGATGGTATTTCTTTAAGCACCCACAAAATCATCTCACTGCCATTAACATCATGAGTACAAGGAAATCCTTTGTAGCAGGCAGCTGGGTTGCTGAAATCACTACATACCACACTGGTCAACAATGTCTTGCTGTTTGTTTAATCTCCATGTATTTGTCTTAACAATCCACTGCTTTTCAGCCAAGATTTGTAAAACCTAAGATGTGACACCAGATTGCCCCTATTTTTTTACAGTGCCCCACCCATAAATGGTCCTTTGTGGAACACTATCATACCGATTTCATAAAATATCCAAGGTTTGTATAAAGTTTTAGTTACCTATACAGTTGTACACACAATCTGCTCTAAATGTTCATTTAAAACCTTCATCAGCTAAACTTCAGCACCCCAAGCTTATCTTTTCCGATATAGTCTAGTTAGACATGTAGTTACATGAACAGGTAATACTACTCAAAAGATCCAAATCAGATTCTGATCTCATCTGAGATGCTAGATGAAGTAGATAAGGCTGAGAACTGAACTGATGGGTATTTTCAGCCTTGCTTCACTCTCTGTAAATAGACTATACCTTAAGTATTTTACTCTTATCTGTTCTATACAGTTTATTTTTTCTTCCATGGACTTATCGTTTGTTAACAGTCACAGTGACACTTTCGCAAATGAAGGGTAAACTTCCAATCTTTAAAAAAGGCAGTCTAAAAGAAAATTGTATCTATTTATCAACGTTTGCCTAATGTGTTTTAAAAAGTATCACTTAGAAACTGTGGTCAGAAGCAGAAGTCTGACTATTTCCTGGGCTGCAAGAAATGTCAGGTTAGGAGCCAAATGGTTACAGTGCTGAAAAAAAGAGTGCTTTATCTTCTCTGAAGATGGACCAAGACAAAACCCTACCCATCAGGAAAAAAAAAAGGAACAAAAAACCTCAGTGATTTTGCAGAGACATTTAACGTACACAACTTTCTCTCATGGACTTCATAAACAAGCTATGATTTTGATTCAAATCCCAAGTCACTGAAGTTCTTAAGCATACAGAAAATACCCATGCTTTAAGAAAAAAAGGCTTATGTGAGGGTGGTTATCAGAATGCACCTGCATAACTGTATATTAAGGGTAATGGTACTGGTTGCAGTGTCAGGCAAAGCCTGAGATAAAGGTAAAGGTTCAGGGATTATAAACAAGGGTAAAAAAAGACATTAAACAACTTCCTGAATCTTTTGGAAATGTTATGTGGTAATGCCTATTTCCTTCTTTCATCAGAACCTTGCAGGACTGAAAGATAACATGTATCTTCAGAAGATCTTTACCAAGATTCACTGATAGAAAGAAATAATGTACTTCTAGGAGACAGAAATGAGAACTAGCAATCTTTATCTAGTTTCGCTGCTGAAACAAGGGTTGCTTCCCCATTTTATCTTCCTGTGCAGGGAGGTAAAAAGGGCAGAAAGCAAGACAGAGGCTGAGGGAGAACAGCCGTAAGTTTTCTACTAGAATAGCACAGGTAAAGGAAGCTGGATGTCTCTTCTCCTCATGCATAAAACAACATTCAGAAAAAAGGTGACGGAAAAAGCCTGGTAAGCTGTGCCGTTGCCCATTTGCAAGGCCTGACTCAAATTCTCAACTAGCACAGTGACTACTCTTCCACTCCTGGGGCATTTTTAGCATAATAAACAAAAATGCAGATTCTGTCCATACTTCACAGATATCCCAGGCTCTCTTCCAGGTCTTTACAATACAATTTGTAACAAATTCCCATGTTGCTTCAGTAAGAGGATGTGCTAACCCAGCTTATGCTGCAGGTATTTTTATGCTGATCAATCATTCTCATGCTGAACTTGTGGCAATTGCTTTTTCCCCAACAAACTTCATCATCTCAGTCTCTGAAGAGACGAGCCTCTTTAGCATCTCCTGATGTCTCATGCGATTTCTGGACATCACCTAGGCATGCCCCTAGCCAAAAATCATTGGGAGAGTGCTTTGGGAACCTCTATTCAGGTGCTTACGTTGTTCTTACACTCTTCCTTATGCAACTGCTGAGTACAATTGGAGAAAGAAAACTGAGACAGATTTGCTCTTCAGTCTCATTAATTTAATGTAATTTTAGGCAAAGCGGTGAAAAGAATTTTTGTCTGGAAAGCAAATGAAATGGCACAGAAGAAGAAACAAACTGCTCTTATCCAACAGATCTTACTGTTACATCTACCTGAACTAGTCAGCATGCATTAGCTCAAATGGGTATGTATTTATCTGAGAATTACAGGGTTCTGCCCCACAGTGACCTGCTTTGGAAACCAGCAACAAGAGCAAAGATTTTAATAATTGTCTCGCAGGACATCGGAACTTGCCTAAATTTCAACCCTGGCTCAATAAACATTAACTAGCTAAGGAAAATAAACAAAGGGTACTTTCATGTCAAAACGATTTTTCTGTTGGAGTTTAAAAAAAAGAAGTTCAACACAGAAAAACTGGGTTTTGCCAGTAGCATTCTGGCAGATGGCAGGTATTTTCTATTATTTTTTCTAAGCTGCAGTGCACCAACCGGACTACGCTTCCTGAAGTGTTTTTATTACCACCTGCTAGAGACTAAATATGCAATAAGCACCATACTCTGATAAATACCACTGTAACAGAGAGGAGCAAAAGAAATAGCATTATTCCTTGAATGTTCTGTTAAGACCACTCCGTCCCTTTCTCCACATAGAAGCCACCCACGCTCCAAAACTAGGTGACCAATGCTGACTAAATACAGGGAGTTAATCCAGTTTTTAGGCAGCAGACAATTCTCAAAGTCATTGCTCTTATTGCTAGCACAGAGACCCGTGGTAGGATTTTACGAATACAACGATGAGCCCTTGCTTCTATTGTGGCAACAGACATCAGAGTTGAAAAAGCATTGGTCAGCTATTTTAGGAAGCCTGTCTTTGCTGCTGGCAACTTGTATTAGGTGGGATAATACCAAGTTAAAAAAAATAATCAGAGGGGATATTGAAATATAAGCAACCCTGTTGTATGACAGCAAAAAGATCAGCACCTAGAGTCCTGCAGTGAACTCCTCCAGCAGTATCATATGTGATTTCACACAGAATAACCAAAAGCTAAACAAATTAGCCCACTCCAAATCCATACACAACCTGCATTACAAAAAAAAAAGCAAGCATTGTGGCCATAGCTTACCGCAAGTTATTAATTTGAATTAAATGACCACTATGTGAAAGGGGGGCGGGGGAAATAAAAATGGGCATAAGCAGGCTAAATTAATATTTAGAATAATAAATTAGATGAAGAACATGGAGAAAGTGAATGAAGAAGTTTTGCACTGGGTTGAACAATTTTAACAAAATATTCTGGAAATACTTTTAAGGCATATGGGACAAAAGTAATTTATTCTACCCACTCATTAGAAATTTTGGTCTAAAAATTATTTATCAGCTTTCTATAAATACAGAGAATGGCAGGGTTTGTTTTTTTTTTTAAATAATACTTTTTCTCTTTTTATGTGATTTCTTTTATGGAATCTGACAATAAACTTTTTTAGTCACAGAAATACGTTTTTGTTATGTTCTACAATTAAAGAGAAAGAAAAGACAAATTTTTCATTTGCCATGTTCTTCTATTCTGCAACAGAGAAGAGTATTTTGGGTTACTGCATTTAACCTTACTATTCAAGGGATTTTCTTAGAGGCAGAACAGAGAATACAGAATTCTAACTGCTGTACTCGTTCTCTGAAAGACCACCCTCTCATTGCCCAAAACGTGTAACGCACATACTCTAGCAAGTCTAAGAGCTTTTTAATTTTGTAAGTTTAATAAAAATCTTTTCCTCCTCTCTTATTTACTTAATTATCTACTGTTATGCATTCTATTTTGGGTGAAAATCTCACATATCATAATCAGTGTCTTAGACTCACTTTGGAGCCCTAAAAAACACTGCTGAAGGCGAAGATGGAAAAAAAGAAACACACAGAAAAATAAAAGTTAATTTTACATACCTAACTGCTGTAAGACAGTTGCTTTTACTTGTGCAGGAAGGTTTTCGATCTGCAAAAGCTGTTCATAAGCTTCCTTTGCAGAGTGATACTTTCTCTGCAAAAGGAAAAAAGTAAATGGATTAATCATAAAGCTTACAACAGATCACCAATAGCAACGATTTCACAGCACTGACAGCACACAAACACATTGACAAAAAAATCTAGAACTTTTTATTTTTGCATACAGTGCATATGAAAGCTTTAATGAGTGACGTATCTATATGGTAAGAGAATAACTTTCATAAATATAGTATTTAATATAAGTTGGCTACTTAAAGTAATTGAGGGAGATTTGCAAATTATCGAATTTGGTCAACTCCTCATACGCGCATTATGCTCCTTACACTAAAATGAATATACTGCTTTTTAAGGGGAATGCTTGAATGTGAGTCTACATCTGAAAAAACCCTACACAAATTCCTCCCAGGAAATTCGTCACAGAAATGAAGATCATTAGTAATTGGTGGCTGGTATGATTTTGCCTCTCTCTTTCCTTCAGTATATTTGAACTGCCTTTCCAACATATTTGCTGTCCTGTTAAGAGTCCCATCATATGTAGAATTAAAACATATCCATGGATTATGCCTGGAAAATAAGGTATGCCATCTTATTATTTGCTATATAGTTTACGTGTGCCTAAAGCATGGAAACATTCAATTCTTAACTTCCTATACGAACAGGTCTTGATATAGAAAACATACATCCAGGTTAGGATAGTGGTCTTTAGTCTTAATTGACTTCTGGAATAGTATCAGCTGGTTTGTATATATTAAAGGAGTAGACTTCTTGATAGATGAATTTTTTTGTGATCATTCAGCATTTATCTTTGTGTTACCCTAACAATACTTGTTTAACAGTTAATGTATCTAAAATTAATTTTTCTGTTCCTCCTCTCCCACAAAAGTCTAGAACATATAAATGTTGAGGGTGTGTTATCAAGAGCACTTTTTTTTTAACATTCTAAAAATTCTGTACAATTTTTAAAGAAAAATATGCTTTCAGATAATTCAACATCATGCTTAATTCTGGCATTTGCTTACTAAAAATAAATGGGGCCACTTAGATGCAAATGATCATGACTTAGTTACATTTGTTTTACGCAAAGAGTACACAGTACTACTGGTGTTTTAAAAGGGACAACTGAGAAGATGACTCTAAACAATATAAATATCTATTAGAAGTTAAAAATGTTATTAGGTTCTTGAGATCTCACAATCACAAAAGACAACTCTGTTGATTTTAAAACCTTATTCTAGTCAGGAAGAAAAATTAAAGCAGCAATTACATACTTTCAAATGGAACAAGGGGAAGTTGGTAGAAAAGATTTTAAATTGGTGTTCATGAAATGCAGACAACTGGTAAGAAAACAAATAATATAAATAAATAAAATATCCATGTCCAGCAAAATAAAAACAATCAGGAAAAAATTTTAAACCTGGCATTGGGAACAAAAGTTGTAGTTTATGACTATGAAGGATAAGCAAATGAACATAAGTTCACTGTAGAGCATGACAGCAGAGGCAGCAACCTAGATGTGAAATAGGTAAACATGAGTGCCTAATATTCACACTTTGAAAAAGATGTTTATATGCTTGGGAGCATTCAGAAATCCTATTACAATAGGACTAGATCTAGAACATTTTTTACTTTTGTTATTTGTTGTATTATTTACCCTTTAGAAATCTGTCTACATGTATGCCTTAAAATATTACAGAAAACTGTCATGTTTCCATTGGGTTTTATTTAGATATGTTAATTCCAAAGATCTAAAATCCTAGATGTTTGGCTGCATCATGGATGGTCTTAGATATGGGAAGAGGGAGGGGAACCCAACACAAGATCTTTCATTAGACACCATATAAGCTACCACCCTAAATAGTAGAGGGACTCACACTTCCACAGATGTAAGAATACAAACTAGCATTAAACACCACAAAAAAACACTGCTAACTCTTATCAGCACCAGGCTATTCTCTTGTTCAGAGGCTGGCAACCCATCATTTAAAATCCAGTACAGTGAAGGTACATAACTAAGGAGCGAATGAACTCTTTCATTAACTACTAGACAGTAGATAATTTTCAAATATAGGGAGAGGTTCAGGAAACTGTAGAACTGTGTCCTTTAAAAGAAACCAAGCAACCAGCCTGTCTCCAAAAATACCTCTTTGTTGTGTGAGAGGTAATACCCAGAATGAAGTCAAGACCCTAAGTTTCTCAAATTCCAGAGAAAAGGATACCACTCACTACCAGAACAGTGAGACAAACCAAGTCTAACAGCAGAACGCACTGAAATTCTTTTGCTCTGACTTCCATTAAAATAAAGCTCACCTTGCCTACAATTGTCAGTCAGCAACCATATCTTAAGCACTTGTAACTTTGGTCAAACAATTATATAAGGCACCTGGCATGGTGACCTGGGGTGTTCGACTTTCTATTTTACTCTAGCAGATCAAAAGAACTAAGGTGCTGAGGATGCTTTGTTACATAAACCTGTCAGATGTGCTCCAGCGCTCAGAACGAAATCTGGACAGTGGCCAGTTAAGAACTGTAACAGTCCATGAAGTTTCTTAATGGTGGTTTTGGGTGGAGGGGTTCTGTCTTGTCATATAGCTCTTGCAAAAAAAGCATTCAAAAGAAAAATATCTTGTTTATCAAATTTATAAATTTTATTTATATATAAGTACCTAAAGTCATTTTTACCATGCCATCAAAAGACAGCACTTACTTTATCAAGCTACTTTTCAACTGACTGAAAAAGTAGTTTATCTCTGCCATCCATTTTAATTTCAATAGTTTTTGTTTTCATGTCACATCACTTCCTTAGTCCTATAGTACCTATAAACATGATAAAAGGGCATACAATCTGCATTATATGACCAGTCAAATTACAATATGCAATAGCTATTTCAGTAGATACTTGATTTTAATTTACTTATATTCTGGAATTTAATTATATTCTGGTTTTAATTTACTTATGTTTCTGGTAAGCGTTTGTTAATTTCCCAATAGATTCACCTAAAAAACTCTGTGGTAGGGTTTGATATAGAATTAATAACACAAGCTTTATGTGCTGCTTACCTCAGACCTCAAATGTTTCTGTCATGTATGTTCAGCTAAATTTGAAAACTTCATGTCAAATGTACTTTAAGCCACCTGGGCAGCTGACTAGACTTGACTCTGTGTTTGTGTATGTATGAGAAACAATAGGAATCTATATGAATTGAGAAACTACGTATTTTTTATATCTATATAAAACTTTTAAAATATATAATCTCATAAAAGAATTTTACTAGAAGTTATGTTTAGGGGTTTTTTTGCACTCAACTTGGGAGACTAGTAAATACACAAGTTTATTGAAATAGCTACTCCATTTTATAGCATGTCAGTCCACATACAAAATACTTTTAATCCAGCCAAAGCAAATAAAGTTTCTTTAGTGATTTGAGACATAATCCTAACTTCACAAAAGCATCTATAATCCAAAATCCAGAGACTGATTACATCATATAGCTAGAAACACAACCACACTTTATAAAAAGGAGCTTAAAGCTTACCTGGATTTCATATAAGTGGGCAATGTGAAACTGAACTGTAAGAGTGGGAAAATCAAAATTATTAGTTTTAATAAATGACAACCACAATTACAATGTTTTTTCAAGTGAAGGATAAACAGCATTTCAAATCTATCAATGCAAAATCAAAATAAATTACATTTTAAAGATACAAAACAACTTATTTGTTTACATTGATATTTTATGCTTAATATAACAGATCTGTTAGAGAACGAGTATCTATCCTAACAAAGCATTAAGACTGCAAACAGATATTGCAGAAAGGGAGTCCACGGATTTTATTCGTATTCTGCAGTAACTTAGCAATCAAATCTCTTTAAGCAGAGATGCACAACAAGAAATGCTGGTAATATTGTCTGTACATAACTGAGTTAGAAATAAAGACTTATTTTTTATTTTCATTCAACTGCCAAGGGACAGACTAGCTGGGTTACAGAACAGAAAACTACGGTATACACTGACAGCTTTATAGAGAATCTTAAATTTAGGTATTTTTTTTCCTCTTTCAGAATTGTCCTTCCCTTATTAAACGGAACTAAAAGCCTTAATTACAGATGGTATTCTGATCATTACTGTAAAGCATCTTAAATTCCTCATACGAACTGCACAGAATGCTGTAATACTACTAGCAGCTCTTGGAGGCAAGAAAATTGCTAGTTGAAGAAAGAAAATGAAGTCTATGGGAATGATGAAATGAAAGCAGAGGGAAAATTATCCTCCTGCTGCTGAAATTATTAAAGAAAAGGTGGAGTGCCTGATCTCTACGGCTTGAGAACCGCCAACCTAGACTAGCCATCAACTGGTAGATAGCTAGAGGTAGTTGAGATAAATCCAATCCTTATTCTGATTTGATGAGAAAGGAAAAACTCCTTTGAGACAGACTTTTGCCTGTTGTTCTCGAGGACCACAAGTAAGAAAGTATCTGTGTTTGAGCCAAGCTCAGTTATTTCCATTACACAGATTTCTTTCTCTTGAAGCTACAAGGGTTTAGACAGGTAATTTGGAGTTCCAGGGTTTCTCTGTGGGTCATAAGGAAGGGGAAAAGCTACCTTTGTGCACTGTTTTTTCCTTCACTATAAAGAAGGTAACCTAGTGCACTTCAGAAACCAGGTCATAATGAAAAGCATCATCTAAAACTTTAATAAATTTTTTGTGTTCCTTGCTAAAGGGCACACAACACACCCATTATGTTCACCATATCATCAAACTCCACTCTGTACTGATGGAAAGAAAAAACTCTGCTTTTGTTTTGGGAGTTCATTATCTAAAAAAAAATCCCCTCATAGCAAAACCCCTTCAGTGTAAAAATACAAAAGGAAGCCATGCCATACAGGGAAAAAAAAATTAAAGGTGTCACATTAGAGACTGCCTAAATAGAAAGACCTGCTTAGTACTCAAACATTTCTGCTAGAAACACACTCAATATAACGCCGTTACTCACCCAGCCTTTAGAAATGAAAGGGGTAGGATTAAGGCGATCTCAAGCATTTACATGACAGTACCCAACATCCTGGGTCAGAGTGCAAGTTTCTCCTTCCACCAAGTAGTACAGGAGAACCTGCCAAAGTATCTCTCATTCCTCTTCACTGGCTACCTTTGGGTTTATCAGGCACCGTGCCCAAGGCCGTAGGGCAATGAAGCCTCTACATGGGGCTGTACATCTACATAAATCTGGGGGCAGAGGGGACTGTGGGCAAAGGGTTAGGAAAACCTTACAAAAATTCAGAAATACAGTGAAAACCGAATATGAACTAACATGCAAATAATAAAGAATATTTCTCCCACATATCTGGGAGAAAACAATAAAAGCCTATTGACTTAAGAAAAATTTTGCAAGTAATTTTACAAAATTAGCTGTGCCTGCTCCTGATAAGTGACAAAGCTTTAGAGAAGACCTTGTAGCATAGCTGGCTCCTTAGCACCATACAGACAGCAGTTTCACGCATGTAAACAAACCCCCTTTCATTGCTCTTGCTGATAGAATATTCACAATTCTATCCAGCTCTGAATTAAGGAAATACAAAAATGCTTTTAAATACTTTATCCAGTGCTTCTGAGGTTAGACTTAGGAGGTAACTCAACTTCAACACCAAAAGCAGCATGAAGGTCCTTTAAAAACTGAGGGAGTAATTTCATTCACAACTGTCTTTTAATTCTTACAGATGCCAAAACATGCAGTAACACAAGTTTATTCCTGCATACAAATCCACTAACTATGGACAAATACCTGCAGGATGCTCTGTAACAGCCTACAGTATGTACTGCATATGATGGATCATACTTCACTAAAAGATTCATGTGTTAAAGTACAGACTAATATAGAGTTGGCACCTAATAAAACAAATAATCAAATTTCATTTTGTACTTTTTCTTAATTCAACAGCATAAGGCTGGTGCTGAGTTTTAGATCTATAAATGGCATTAAAATGATTGCTGAAAAATGACAGATAACCAAGACGCCACAAAGTTTTAAATAATTACTATTAAATGTGTGCCATGGCACAAGCACTATTTTTACAAATACATAAATAAGTAAATAAATGAACAATCAAGTGGTACATTTCTTCCAGAACTCAAATCTTCAGAGGAATTAATAAGCTAAGTCTCAGTTTTTACTTATTCCATTTACTAAAGCAATCCATAATTCCACTGGAATATCTGTCTCAATATTAACAGATGGAGACAGGTTTTGTAGTCTCCCTCTCTCAGTACTCATTGTTTTGATTTTGAAGGATTGGGTCATTAAAAATTGATACAGTTGTGAGCATAAGACAAAAAAAAAATCTGAAACAAAATAAATTGAAATACTAATAGGTTACTTACTTTCAGCGTTAGACAAAGTGCAGGGATTGCAGTCGATCAAAGCTAACTGAAAATGCTGAAAAAAAAAGAATTATTTGCTTTTCAAACAAAGTAATGCTAGCACTTCGGCAAATTACTAAGAATAAATCAATTTTGTACTTGAAAAATCAATATTGCATTTGATCATGTGTCTTAAAGAAAATTTTCCATTTCTTTTCAACTGTTTACTAAATGAAAGTTTTTTATTGCAGAAACAGCAATGCTTCTAGTAATATAAGATGGCAACAGATATCTTCACAAAATAATTGAGATAGCATCTGGAAGAATGATTTGACCATCAAATGAATGGTTAAAATGGAAAGATCAAATTTTCCTCAGAATACATAACTGAGAATGTAGTCACATAGCTCATGGAGACAAATATCAAGCTCTCAATTTGTCTACCTAGAAAAATAAAATGTTCTTCCTTCAGATTGAGTGATTTGAAGTCTTTTTAAAAAATTGATCTCTCGTGAAAAAGCACGTAAAACGAATACCTTTACATTAAAACATGGGTTCATACGGAGTTCATAAGTTCTTACATCCTCTCCTCCAGATATTAAGATAACTTCAGTTAAACATTAAAGCTTGTTTGTTTTTTTTAACTTTTCCTCAAAAGATACGAAAAATATCTTTCAAAACATCTTTGCATTCTGAAGTTCTGAGCCAAGTATTTCATTCTTTTAGAAAGAAGGTCACACAAGCAGAGAAATGAAGTCTGTCTGCCAGAAAGCCTGGAGGTGACCAATCATTTCACAAGTGTCATGCTAATTAGTGATCACTATTTACAGTTTGAAATGCAACCAAATGTGTTAAACACAGGCATACAAACTCAAGTGCCTCTGAACTTTTCCATAAACTTCAGAAAATTCCTACACTATATAGAATTTGGAATAACATATTGATTGAATAGAGATTAAGGCCTAGGAATATAGGAACCTAAGAGGTAGCATATAAAATATTACTGTTAATAAATACAGTTATCTACAAAATACAGTTTCAGGTGGCTTCTAAAACACAAAATATTATTGACATTTTATTTTGCTAGCACAAAAATCATAATTTAGCTCCAGCTGTTAGGATGCCAAACTAGGTGGTATCAGGAGCTTATTAGTGTAGCTGTGAAGAAAAAAAAATAATCCTTATTAATGGATGTATATGCAACTCGCTTTCACTATTGTCATACTCAGAGCTACACAACTTTCCTCATGGTGCTAATAATATCTCATGTATAGTATGTCTATATAACACAAACCTCAAAGATTTATAAGAAGAGTTTAACAGATCACCAAATTTCTAAATAAAGATTTTAAACAGAAAAATTATTAGAAAATTACTGTATTATGCATAGCAAAGCATAAAAAAGAATGCTCTCATGAGCTCTGCGAGACACACAGTGATGAAGCTTACATCCTCGCTGACTTCTATCAACATCATTTGTAATATATAACAGCTTTTAAAAAATGAAACAAACTCGAATGATAACACAAATCTATGATTTTTAATGAACATTTTAGCAATATCATTCCCAGAAAAGAGAACAGAAAACAACGTACTCATATATACATTACTTGTAAAATAACTTTTTAACCTTAGAGCAAGAATTAAATAACAGCTTATACATATTAAATATCAGCTTATTTCTCTGCCTTGCCTGTTCTTTCCTCTACTGTTCAGCAGTCAGACAACTTAAAATCTCCCCTCACTTACATTGCAATGCAGGTTGTGTGCCTCAGAGACATCCGTTAGTCGGTTACCATAGTGATTCTACTAAGCAGGCAACTTAAAAAAGACTAAATAAAAATAAAATGCTCTACTTTATTTTGCATTTTGCCTGACAAAAGAAAAAAAGGAACAGACCTATATACTTTGGCCTGTACATTGAGTATACCGATCTAAATGGTACAAAATCCTTTTTGCACAGATGTGTCATCTTGCACTGTCACTAACAATTAATATGAAAAGATAAAGCAGAAAGGCAGAGATTTGCTTTCGCCTAGCAATGTTGTTATAGAAAATAAGCAGATCTAAAGAGAAACGATTGACAACTGTTCTGTAGTAGCTTTTCAGAAGGGTTATTGCAGTAAGACTCACTGAGATAAAGCAGACAACCATATAAGAAAATCTCACCATTTTAATATTTAAATATGCCAGCAGTATCAGTGCTGTACAGTAAAAAAAACAAATCAAGAATATTCTCAGCGATGCCTCCTAAAAATTTAAATTCTTACTGCTACATTAGCTGACTTTTAAATTTCAAAATCCACATTATGAAAATTTTCTGTGTATTAAATTTCTGCTTGCACTGTTCACTAAGCTACAAACAGTAAAGAAATTGATAAACCGGAGCCTGTAACTACAGCAAAATAAACCATTTGCACTAAACAATTATCGCAAAGCAATACACAGAAAACTCAGAATCTTTCAAACCGAGAACCTTAGAAATGCACATATACGAGCAAACCTACACCTCTCACCAGATAAATAATACATAGCTCCCCGTTCAGTATTCAAAATCAAGACCAAAGAAAAAGCATGCATGCATTCTAACACATAAACCTCATCAGCCAAAAGCAGATCCACTAATCAAAATTACCAGCACCAAAAAATTAAAAAAAAAAAGTAATAATTTCCAACTTCCATTTCTGCAACAAACAGAAGCGGCTAGCAAACATCTGCACCTCTCTCAAATATTGCAGTACTGAAGCTGGCTACTGCTGTGTGAAATAGTTATTATGCAGGAGAGGCCGCTGCAGTTCAGAGACGACATACAATACCTCAAGGCAGACAGCAGTCTATAGAAATTCAAATCCCGAGTAAGAGGATTTACCTAGAAGGCAGTGTTCTGAATGTTAAAATGTAACAGGCTCTCTTCAAGAGCTGCAGCTCAAGTCATAGTATACCTTGATCTGTAGCCATCTGTAATTACACAATTATCTACAGCCTATTTTGTCTCCTCTGGAGTCCTTGACTTGCCTCTGACTGTGGAAACAATTTCGAAGGTAACCTTTCCAAGGATCAGAAGGTGGATTGAATGTAAAGAGAACTAATGAAAGCATTTGGTCTGGTAGTAAAATAATAGCAATCTGGCCCCGATTTAGGTAACTTAATATGTTTTCACTACTAGAACTAACAGCAGTTCTCCTAACAAATTAGTCTTTTACAATTTACAAGGCAAGCACCCAGGTTTTTGTTGTTTATTTAATCAATATGTGACCAACACACACAAAAAAAGAACCGTTTTCTTCTGAGTGCAAGATTTTCAGCACTGTCTCTGTTTACATCTAAGCTTGAGACCTCAAAATAGTGATTTCTACTCCCTCCTCCACTGGAGGATGACATTAGCAAGTTTAATAGCTCCCCATTCTGCATTTATTTAGCAAGCAAGGCAAGCCATCACTTGAAACCTGACAACTCTCCCACAGACTTACCATGAAGGAAAGCTCCATCATGACTCAGTAAAATTCTGTCAGGAGATGGCTGTTCCTGCCTATGTGACCTAGGTGTGATGATGGCCGTGTTCCTCAGAGCAGCCCTTTGTTCAGAGAAGTAGGGCACAGAAGGCCTTGCGTAACCCGCCGGTGGCAGGGCGCCAGGCCTCCATTTGCCAGGCCCGCCTGGGGCCATGGGGGGAGAGAGAGAGGGGTCAGGAGAGGACGTGCTGTATGTGCTGCTGCCTCAGCTCATGGCTCCACGCTACAGCCTCTCCTGAGCTCCCAGCAAATTCATCTCCTAAAATAAAGGTCTGCACAGCGTAAACACTCCCTCGCTTTTGTCCAACGTTCCAAAAAAAGAAAAAAAAAAACAAACCAAACCAAAAAAACCCAACAAACAACCCTTAAGACTGAGGAAAACTGTTACATGGACAGGGGCAGAAGGCGGCTGCTTGAGGACAGAAGAAACAAAGGCGACATATACACATAAACTGAATAACTGCAGTATGTTCAGAAGAATCTCTTGTTTTGACTAGCTGTAAGTGAAAAGCTCTTTTCAAACAGGAAGATCAGAAAAGCTGTATTTGCACTAGCCAGAAGGCAGCTGCATTTGAATTTACTGACCAACATGTTATATAGCACGCCACAGTGATTTTCACAAATCTCAACACACACGTTGCCTGTACATTTTATCATTATTTGTGCAACATCAGAGTTTAGCTACAGATTAGCAGTCCGAAGGCCTGCCAGCAGCAACAAAGTGCCATAGGAAGAGGGGGTCAAGCTGGAAGCTCATCCCCGCTGCTGCACCACCAGCATCACCAGGGAGCTGCACCACCCTGAGCTGGGGTGGCTTCAGGACCTGCAGCTCCCTGCCTCACAGCATAATCCTTGCCGGGTACCTGTGGCTACCAAGCCAGTATGCATAGCTAGCTACTACTGCCTGCCCCCAGTGCCAACCTTTCAGTTACAGTACAGCTAAAAAACCTGAACCAAGATACCTCTCTCATGAGGAGAAGGTCCACAAATGACGTTAAGCGTACCAGGACCAACCCTCATTAGCTTGAATGCTCAACTGTTTCTCCTCTCACGGCTTGTTCTATTTTACACCAAAAACGACAGAAGACACCACACAGCATGTTAAATTCAACTTCAGCATTTACTCCTCTTCGTAATCATGACCTTTCTAAAATACACCTACAGTCTTCTTTTCTAGGAAAACTCCAAAATGACTCAAAAACCCAAGCAAAACTAAGAGAGAACAAAAGAAAATACTCTGTAGGCCAGACATTGTGATACCATGTCAAAACCAGTTGCAGTAATAACTCTCTTGCAGTTTGATGATGGTGCCATGCTGCGATACAAAACTTTCATGTTTTTACTTCCTGTACATGTCTCTCCATCGTACGCATATGCAAACTACAAAACTTACAGAACAATTTCATTCCCAAATGCTGTTTTCCACCCACTTACTTTTTATTAATTTGATCTTTTGACTCATTTCTTCTTGCTTTCTACAAATTGCTTTTTAGGTGAAGTGCTTGAAATTCTGCATATCTACCTTGCAGTAGCTAAAGCCTTTTGTTTTGTTTTTTACCTAAAAATGTCGCTGATTAGCTTCTGGTAGAATTACGGACATAAAACTAGACATAAGAAATTAAAACTTCTCATAACTTTATGTATTTTGACTACTTCGTTTTTCTTTAATAATTAAGAATAAATACATATGGTTTCAATTTAACATCTTTAAGCTTAAAAATTATTAATCTAAGTACGTATGGAAGATAACTAGGTTGTGAAACAGCACTTGAAGGCTTGAAAACACAAATTTTCACTTTCATAATTACATTTTTATTTATTACTGAGAAAAAGAACATAAACAACTGAACAATATGGCTGTAACAGCTACATGTTGGCATACAATAGCTGCAGTAGCTAAAAATATCTTTCATAAAGATGTATGTATAGACAGGAGAATTATTTGAGTGAGTGATGGAAAAGTGTCTGCCTATAAATAAGTACTTCAAGCTGTTCATCTGTATATCAGTATTTAATTTTTTTATATTTCATGCATATTCATGTAATTCATGCATATTTTCCCAATAAATTCTAATTCTTTCACAGACTTTTTCTTATCCTAATATAACCAGTATGTCTTAACATTACTAACAAATGAGAATCTTTAGAAAAATAATTAAAATTGTATTTAAATTGATGATTTATGGGCAAGATCAAAGCATAGGCCTGCAGCAAACTACTAGGGGATAGCTGTTTCGTGTGTAAATAAGGAGCAAAAATTTCTCAAAGTGAAAGGCAGAATTAGTATTTCTACTAGAAGGCAGATAATTGAAAATGTAAGTCATTTAGTTCTCATTCTTCTAAGGGTTTTGTTACTGGGTACAGGATGCATCTGCAATATTTAAAAACCAAACAAAATTCCCAGAGGAAAACATAACTTGGTTTGCCGTAAAATAACCTGCTTGTGTCCAGAATCCCTACTGACCACCCATTACAAAAAAACAACCAAACAAAACAACAAAAAATAATCCACCATCAAAAAACTTCCCAAACAAAACATCACCTCACAAAATCAAAGCCACAGAAAATCTCCCACCCACCCTCAATGTTACCCTTCTAATTCCCTCAATGTTATCATTCTAACAGACATGAAAAACTAAGATTTTTTTTTGTCTGGAAGTGAACTGAGTTTTACATTCAAAGGGATTTCAGGATCATAGCCCTAATTTGCCACCGAAAGCAAAGTATGGCACTTCAACACCACCAAGCAGAATGAGCACCAGATGGAAGACTGGTTTCCCATAGCTGCCCTTTCCACTGTAACCCAACTATTGAACTAAATAATACCAAACCTGTAATTTCTTTTCTTCCTCAGCTTTTCTTTAATGCATATCAATGGCCCCATGCAACAAACCCAGCTCCCCCTTTGTGCTCTACCCAGCTCTGCATACAGCTTCTGGCTGGATGAGAGGAATTGGGGTTGCCCGATGCACAGCAACTCCTGTGTGGATGGGACAGTTATGTCCCAACAGACCAGAACCATGACCCATCATCCAGCACCTCTGTTGTGGACCAATTCAAGCAGATCACCTGGTCCTCAGCTTGCAGAGCTCAAATGACTCTGCGGCAACATGTTGCACAGGAATCACAGAATGGTTAGAGTTGGAAGGGACCTTAAAGATCATCGAGTTCCAACCCCCTGTCCTGGGCAGGGACACCTCCACTACAGCAGGTTGCTCAAAGCCCCATCCAGACTGGCCCTGAACACTTCCGGGGATGGGGCATCCACAACTTGAAATCTTTTTCATTCTGAGTTGTTGGCTAGAAATTGGTTACAATTCAGAAGTACTTAAGAGAAGAACTGAGACACATGCACAAGACAGGATGATTACATATATGTTTGAAACAGGAGGCTAAAACTGAAAAAAAAATATTCAATAAATAGAAAAATTACTAGGATAGCAAGTGACATGCCAGAAATAATTTGGCACGTACTCAAAAGCTTAAACAGTTTTCCACCTACATTTACGAAACCAATAAAAAGATATATTATATTCCTAGAGATCTTTCTTTATTCTCCTTTCAGACTATCACGGCGCCACCACAGCTAACACCATCAAACATAGTATTCCTAGTGTTGTTTGAGGAAATGGCAAATAGATAAGGAGGAGCAGGACACATAGTAAAGTGTGAAAAGGTTAGGACTGTGAGGTAAAGCTTAATAGGATGTTGCTGCTACAGTAATCAATAATAAAATCTCCCCTTTTCCCCTTCCCAAGTCATTGCCAGTTGATTTTGGAATTAATTGTATTTTTCTGATGAATGGGGCAAATTCAGCTTTCATGTATCCCCACTGAAGGTAACACTGCCCTAACTGTCAGGTTACACAAGGATTGTTTTCTGTTCAACTAGAAAGGCTGCTTTTTCTTTTTTTTCCTTTTAATGTAAGCCTGAAGGCCAAGTAATTTTCAACAGTACTGGTGTTCTTGCCAGAGTTTATGGCAATAGGATAACGGAGCGGCCAAGAGTTCTCATAGTAATTTGCAAGCTTTAACTGTAGCAATGTTAAAAACATGCAAAAGCAGTAATTGATTTTGAAAAAATACTAAGAGTTGATTTTATGCTTGTTAAACAGCACTCCAGTAATTACGTTGATCATCAACATCTTAAAATAGTAAAAATTAATTTTTTGCTTAAATTGCTTACATAAAATATAGATGATTTATGTTAATGGTCTAAAATCATGAAAAACATGGAATATATGACCTTCAGACTCCCATCTTCCCCCTTTGCCTGAAGACTCTTTCTGACAATGACTCATCTGTTGTCAATGGTTTATTCTTAGCAATTACAGACTTAACATGAATGTTTAAATACCATCAAAAATATTATGATATTTCAAAGTGCATTAATGCAACATTGGTACAATCTGTGAAATCCAAACCAGTCACAAGCGAATATCAGACGATAAGTTACTTCCACTGGCTGCCCCGGTGTGAAATAGGAAGCTCAAACTGGCCTATGGAATATGTAACACAGAGCCCCAGGGAAAGGGTCTGTGTCAAAGGCCAGTCATTAGCAGACTGGATCCTAAGCCCCATAACCACCCTCTAAGATATTAGATCCTTTTAACAAGGTCCACAAAATCAAAAAAAGGCACAACAAGACAACTCCATCTTTTCATTATTTTGGATTACTTATCTTCTGTGGAAAGATGAGACATTCAGTCTCAGAGAATGAGACAGACATTCTGTGAAAACATCCTTCCACACTCTTTCATCATCTCTTCCTCATTTTATTCTCCCCATGCTTGTGCATAACCACCGCACCAGCACTTCATTTTGTTCTCTTCACTAAGTATTTTCCAACTTGCCTCTCATATTCTTGTCACTCAGAATTCTGGCTTGAGGGTTTTTTTTAAACCTCAACTCAGGGATCAATGAGATAGGCTTTTAAAGAAGTTACTGTCCTGTTTGTTCCACTTAGACTGCTCCACATTTGATATATTCTGACGTATATGCTGACATGTTTCCATCAGTAACATTGTGTTTTCAAAGTAAATCAGTCTCAGGACTGTACGTTATACCCACAGCTGAGCTGAACACAGCTGAAAATGTTCAAGACGATGTGGATTGCCCCACTCGGTCTTTTTTTCTTGCTCCTCACTGGTGTTGATTCTCTGCTAAGGACTGCAACCTCCCAGCAAAAGAAGCAAGCCAGAAACTCTACCTTATGTGTTTCAGTTGGCAATTCTAGAGTACAGCTTCATATCAGGTTTTGTAGCAGAATACAGCTTTCCTTCCTCCTTCCCCATTCACACTCCTGCCATCTACCTTGCATTGAATCTAGCAACTGGGATCTGGCAAATCTCAGCGTGAGCTGCTCCACCTCAGTCTGCAAATGGAAAAGTCACTCGATCCAACGCAGCAGAGGGTGCCAAACAACACAATCAGGATTGCAAGGTGGAAAATGAGGCAACCTTTTAGCAACAACCTGCAGTTATATTGACTTAACGACAATGTGAAACTATCCTTAATGTAACCCCGCCCCCCATCACGTTTATTTCATCATCCTTTTGAAGATCTTCGCTCTGCCCTAGGCTAAGCTGTTTTTGTTGCTGCCTTTTGTTTTCTTAAGTGACTTAGTCACGTTGGACATAAAAGCAATGGAATCATGATAATTCTGTGCTACGTAAGATTAATTTATTTCTATTTTCAAAATACTGCTTTAGGCTGTTCTCATTCCTAGTTGGTTTATTGAAAACTAAAAGTTCTGTATACTCAAAATCCTTGTGATCAGTGAGATTTTTATTTTGCAAAGTTGTGAAGATCAAACACAGTCAACTGTTTAGATTTGATTTCTCACAATATCTATTTAAATACTTCAGTGACAGAATTGCATGTTTCATGGCACAACAGGAGAAAGTCATTGATAATTTTTTTCTATTACAAACTACAATGTAAAAGTTCCTTTTACTACTTGATTACAAGTTTACTACCTCCTTGTAAATTCACTCTCATGTTTTGTCCTTAATACCTCCTTAAAAATAAAACCAAAATATAATTGTTCAGCACTCCTTTTATTCTCTGTTTCTGACAACAGGGAATACTAAATCTGTGCCAAAGTACAAGGAAACAGGATCACCCAAACTCACATATAATCACTTTCCCAACACAGTGATCTACCTCTACCTCCCCTTGCTCTCTTTGCCATTCATTGCACTGAATCTTTCCTACTGCTATTCAATATCATCCTCTCTAATCACAATTTCCAACTCCACTGGTCTCTGTATGTCAAGGCTTGGACTCTTGGTGAAAAAAGGAAGCTTGATGAGAGAAGTGCTTCCTATTATTACAAATACTGAAAGGAAAAATTGAAAGTAACACTCTACTCTTTCAAATCTTGGACAATGTAATTCTTATAGCCTCACAAATAGAACTTCCAAGAAAACAATCTGCCAGGAAAAGGAAGCCACAAGATTCTTGAAAACAAAACATGCAATGTTTTTATTAATTTTAGGATATATTAACATGCAGAAACACAAATTATACTTAATTACGAATTACAAAACTCTCAACCCTGCAGGTGTATTTCTCAATACAACATGAAACTCCGTTAAAGAACACTTCCTTTGTCCAAGACATACATACCTAAATTTAGAGGTCAAGAAGGAAAGAATATGGTGGCAGAGTAGAAAATGGAGGGAGGAAAAAAATGGGCAAACATGTTGAGTGGAGGGAGATAAAATGATAGATTACAATTGGAGATCAAGGAAAAAATGCAAGTAGTAAAAATAATTTAAAAGAGTATGGAAGAAACAAAGTACTGTTTTAACACAAACCATTTCTAACCGATTAGCCAGAAATTGTTGCCTTAGAAGCTGACTCTTAAACCAGGAAATAAAAGAATGATTAACTGCTAGAAAAGTAGAAACAATATAAAAAATTGATATGAAAACTTTATTTTGCATAAAAGCTTTCTATTTTTAATGATTTTTAAGAACTTCCCATTTAGAATAGTGCAGCTGGGGGTTGGGAAGAACAAACATCAAGAAATCTAAGATGCTAGTCTTTCTCTTATTTTTCCTCCATCTTTCTGTACATCCTCAGCCTCCTCCCAGACTAGATTATTTTAACAAGAACCCTATACCAAATTTTTGATCTACTGGAGTATCAGTGCTCATCTATAATTTTGCCGGCATTTTCTGAGTATTTCTAGCACCTAACACACCTCAAATCCTACCCTTACTCAGTCTTTAGACTAAGGTACTTCATACTGAAGCACTCCTATTTCTAAAGCAGGTAGGATTTAACTGCTATAAGCTATTCCTTGCAGTTTTAAGGTGTAACGCAACTTGTAACAAACGTTAGTTCAATTTGAAGGGACTTAAACCTACCTTTAAACTAGACTCATAGTCTGTGTTCACTTTGAACATAAGCCCAAGTCGCAAATGAATTTCCTTGGCTCGACAAAAGCTGGGATCAACATAAAGCGCCTCCTGAAATGCTTTAATTGCCCTGGAAAAAAAAAAAAAAAAGATTAAAAATTTTTTTTTACTGAAGCACTACTTTATAATCAATGTTATTTATATGACTAACAGAAAGTGGATCAGAAAGCACTGTTACAGAAGAACATACCAAAATACTGGTTTACATGCAATGTTTTCAGTGCATGGTTTTTGATTCTCCAAGAACTGGGTAATTTTGTACTCCACCTATCCAGGTATACTTGAAAGTCTAATCTTTTCTATTAATTTAGAGAAACTAATCTGCTGCACGAAATAAAGTAAAGTATCTGCTATTTCAGAAAGGATGACTCAGGAATTAGTAACAAAATCAGTACAACTTTAGAACGACACAGTGATCATTCATGCCACTACCAACTGCCAGGTTGCTTTTGATTCCAGGTAGTGCAGACCTCCGAGAGCAGCAGCGGAACAGAAGGCCTAAAAGAAGAGATCACGCACATCTCCTTCTGTTGCACCAACCTGCTCTGCTGTCCACTTTGTTCCTCCCTTTCATAGCACCAGCACTGTGCAGGGACTCAACTAATGCCTATTGCTCCATTACTTTCTGGTCACCCAACTACCTCCAGGAAAACACAGATATGAAAGCCTGCCACCTCCTCGTGCTGTAACTTGCTTTTCATACTCCCATGATAGGTGAAGACGGCTTCTGATTCTATTTCCTTAGCTTTAAATCCTCTCTACACATGCCCCTGTCCATGATGGCACTGTACCAGGTAAAAAATGCTATGTAACAACTGTATCTTCCGAGTAGAAAGAAAGTGATTCTAAACAGGACTGTTTTGCCTCTCAGGCCAACTGCATAAAATTAGGACAGCTGTAATGCAGCTAAAAGAGAATAGGTTTAAATGCACAGAAAAATTGAGAAAGAAGCTAAGACTCATTGCGTTATCTCGCTTGAAATCCAACGACAGGTTGAAACAAAATACCTTCACATACATCACTCCTCGTACAATGACAGAAATCAGAATCAGTCTCACTTAGGGTAGGACCCAAGCACCCATGCCAGCGAGCCCGACCCCATTTGCTGTCCTAAGCAACCCCAGAGATTGATGCTGAGCAGGCAGATGACAGGCAAGCCTATGGGGAGAATCGTACCCACTGTGGAGCAGCACAGGGACCCTGGACAGGAATTACCATAGTGCCTAAAAGCACACAATGTTTAGCCAAATTGATTTCATTCCTACTCTCCAAGTGCAGTGTTATTTATAAGGTTAACAGTTGCAACAGGAAATTCAATAAATATTTTTCATAGACCTTTTTATTGACAAAATACATAAATTATTATTTTTTAATCCATCAGCAAATTCACTTATTCTCTAAAATTCTTACAGGCTCTTCTCATTCTCAGTGGCAGAGCAAATCAAAGGCACAGAACTTCCTCTAGACAACGCAACAAAACTATATCTAAAGCATTATCTGACTTGTTTAAATACAACTTGACAGCATTAAAAAAATACTTTTTTAAATTTTTTTAATTTTTTTTTATTGTGGAACTGAAGCTTCCTGTACCACAATCCTTCAGAAAGGCTTTCCTTAGCTGATACCCTACTTCTCTGCTAACACAAGGAAAATGAGCAGTTGAAGCACAAAAGGGACAAACTTGGTTCAGCTAAGCAGTCTCTCAGATCTCATCTAATCTTCTCCGTAATAGTATGGTTGGTGATGAATCACATGGCTCAGTACAAACAAGGATCTATGCCTCATAACAGTATGCTCATCATCATCTACAAGAACACCGAAAGGCCAAAAACTGGACTGATCACTAAATACCAGTACATTTTTTTAAGCTATGCTTTTGTTATGCCAAAGTATAAATTTTATGTCTTAACTCTAATACAGTACCCAGCATGTTAGCCACTGGTATTTAAAACCCATTACTTGCATCTTGATCAAAGACAGTATCCTAAGTTCTAAAAAAGAAGAAAAACAGTGTCTATGGTGCTCATCAAAGAGCAGACAAAAATCAGGAATAAAGACATTATGGTTCTATGCCACGTGGGAGATTGTGACCATGCTCATATACATATACATTTTGTAAGCTTCACATTCTTCACGTTTTAGGTAGCTTGCTTGGTCAGAAAATAGTATTTCCATACTTCCCCTATGTCATATCTCATTTGCAAGGATCACTGAAACTTGAATTTCTAAAAAAAACAGCTTAAGAGAAACTGTAAGAGACAATAATATTTTCATAGTCTCTCGCTTGCCGAACAGGAAATATTATTCATTGCCACAGCTGAGCAACAGAGTTAAACAAAGCCACAAATATAACAACCGACTTTTAAGGACAGTTTTGAAATTCAGTTTGAATGTATACTGTCATTCATTCAAAAGAACAAGAATGTTGTCTTCCCACAGCACTTAAAAACCAGTAAAATTATCATCAGTGGACAACATGTAAAGACTGTGTCACTTTTACCACAGAACCTGCTAGTCACAGACAGCCTCTATGAGGTTTGTGTAAGGTTTATCTCCCTACAGACAACATGGCAACACCACTCATCCTTGTCTAAGCTACTTGTGAAGTCAGGTTCAACATTAGTAGTTATGATCATGAGTCTTTGAAATTGTTGCAACTCAACACAATTTTCCAATGAAGACAAGCCCAAAATGTATGAGGAGGAAGAAAACTAGTAGGACAAGACATTGCTCCCTGAGACACAAGCTATGCAGAAAGTACGGCATGCTTTCCAAACCACTTTGATAGATGCTTGGAAAAATACATGAAAACAACCAAATCAAAGGGTACAGAGATTTTTGGTTTAAGACACTGTTAAGAGTTCCCATGCTAAAAGCTAAATAGTAAACATTGTAACATACATTTCAGTCATATTTGATCACCCGTAAACGGATGGTTTCGGGAGGAAAGGCAGAGATGCTTTAAGGGCATTATTTCCTTGAGAGGTTAAAAAAGTCAAAGGAGTGTAGTCAGGGAGTAACGACTGCTCCCATCCATTGCATTGATTTGGAAATGGAACGGACACATTGGTAGAGAGTTTGGCAAAAGACACTCTACTTGGAAATTTTCTTTCAGTTTCTAATATGTGATGGAATTACGTTTGAAAATGAATCCATATGCACTCAAAATGCTCAGGAACTCCTGGGTCAGTGTCTTGCTTGCAGCTTAAATTCTGTATCCTTGGATGCCACAATAAAAACTAAAAGAGAATTCTGACAGGTAGCATAAATTTAAATTTATAATGTAGCGTAATACATGAGTAAATTAAGGAGAAAATGTCATAAGAATACACCAAATATTCCCCAAAGCAGCTTTTCTAACTAAAAAATGGATATTTTATCTTCTCCATTCAAAATATTGGCCTGCATTTTACCATCTTACTTAACTCTAGTGTTAATTCTGTATTGATTATGCAATTCAGTTTTTCCAAGATGACAATCACTGACAGTAACAAATACAAATTACTTCCCCCACTACTGTGAAAAAGGGTATCATCAAAATTTCACAAATAAAGTGATCTGAAAAGCAGCATTTTCAACAACTTCTACCTGTGGTAGGTGTTCATGTCTAGATTGGTAACTATAGCCTGATTTTTAAATAGCCAGTAGAATTTTCATAGAATAAAACACTCAAACTCTGAAAACACATTTACTTATCAACTTTTACAGACAGACAAGCAATCCTATATCATAGCTGAATTAGTATTGATCTAATTTTGCCCATGGGAAACATTTAAACAAAATAGCAATGCACTCAAGATTACAGGCCACATCAAGAACACGGATTACAATAAAAACTAGCTTTATTTTGGGGCTGCCTGTTTCACAGTGCCATTCCCAGATCTCCAGACTCAGCCCCTTACAACATCAATAGCAAAACATCTGCAACATCACTGACATCCATTGTTGTTGTAAGTGCTCAGTAACATCCAATGCAGACGACATCAGGGCTTGGTACAAGTTGGTACAACACAGAAGGAAGCGGAAAGTAGGAGTACATGTTGTAGTAGAGTAAAAGGAAATGAGAAAGAACGTGGTCCAATGCTGATAACTGCACTCCTTCCTCTGCCGTCCCTCAGGCCTTGCCTGAGTTGAGCCTTTTGGATACAGGAGTCACTTGCTACTTGTACGGATCTTTCTTTGCTCTGAAATATCACTAATCCTGTTTCTGTCCTCTGCCCAAGCTTACATCCAGAACAGTTTGGGTCTAGAGGATCCAAGGCATCTAAGTTACTCAGATGTTTTCCCTCAAAGCTCTCTTATGGTTTGACCAAAACCGGAAAAGCAGATATAAGCTAATTGCTTGATGATCTGCCACATACCAAGAAGGACTAGGCTTAAGAGGCTAACAGCTTCCTTCAGAGATGATGACACACAGCCTTCCTCAAATAGGTTGTTAGTCTCCACCACTAATTAACTGGCCTTCATGCACAGACAGAGCTTTTCATTTTAATCTTTCAGCAGACTAAACATACATTAGTCCAAAGGATAAATCATCAAATGAAGGGCTGGGAGCTCTCATACTACAGAAATCGATGTCAGTAATCTAAATTCAGCAAGAGACAACTTTTGGGTTATTCTCTGAAGATATTGACCAACTGCTTGGTAAAAAACCAATTTTGGTTGAATCTAAAATAAGAGTTATCTCTAAGCTTGAGAGCTTTTCCACTAACAGGAAGGAAAGGCTATCTAACACTTGAAAATGGGAAAGCAGGACTGGAAAACAGACACTATGGAGAATGAAAAGCACCTCTGGGCTTACATTTTGCACAGCACTGCTACAGTAATTCAGAAAAAAAGTAAAAGTGACATGAATCTATCATCTCCAAATCAAGATTTCCAAAATCAATACTGCAGCTATCTTTCCACCCACTCATTTATACAACAATGCCTACCATTATGAAAGTGAAGAAAGCAGTTGAATAATAATTAATATAAGATTGTATTAAACATTTAGTGAACTCTCATAAGACTTTTATTGGAAGGTTTTACTTGAATAGGCTGTGAATAAAATCAGCTTTGAACTAGGTGAAAGAATATAAAATAGCATTGATTTAACTATTCAAAAATTAATACTCGTATTATTATTTTTATTATTCTTTCTCTTATTCTTTATCCTCTTTCAATTTTCTGACCATCTATTCTAAGTCTCATGTCATTTCATAGTCTCACTACTGAAAACGATACATTGCTATAAAGGACAGATTTCTATTTGAAACTCATAATCATAGTTTGAATGTAAACAAAATGTCTGTATACAGCAGTAGTCAGGAAACTGCAATTTTTATGAAATACTTTTACAGTCTTTAGATACCACTCCTCTGTCCATGAGACTGTAACAGTTGAATGGTGAAACATTTTGAGCAGCAAAGTCTTTAAATATTTCGCCAGAACAGCAACTGAGAGTACTGTTTTTTTTCCCAGCATTAGCAGGTATTATGTGTTTTCATCAGTTCAAGAAGAGTGTTTGAAACAAAACCACAGAAAGATCAGACAACAAAAGAGAAAGTTAATTACCACTTTGTTAACAGTTAATTACAATTAGTATGTGTGGTCTACATGTACATTCCCATTTTATATACCTGAAAAACACATATATAAACTCAGCCATCTAAAACCAAGAAGTACTTGACAAAGCAGTATTTACATAGTGTGTGCTTAAATTCTGTCCTCCTTATGAAGCTAACTACAAATACCAGGCCAGCTGAAAAGACTCTGACAAAACAGGGAAAGAAGCATCAAAAGAGACGTACACCTTAAAGATCACAAGTTAAACAAGCCGTTTTCCTACTCTCAAATTATATCCCTCCTGTACTTTCCTTTGCAGGTGTTTCCAAAGTAGGAGCTCCACAGACTGCTAATTATCAATGCAGTGTCACTGTCAGTTGCGTGAATCTCAGAGCCTTTCATGCAAAATGCAACCACTGGGCTATTCCAACAAATGCTGCATGCCCTCCACAATGGCACAAACTACCTAAATACCTGGAGTCATTCAGAGCAGACGTCGCATTTGATGAAGTAGTCCAGTGGTTGCAGTCTGCATGATGGATGGGGTGTTCCCCACGCAAGTGATGGAGGTCCCCACTAGGTGGTTTGCATTCCTATGCACCCAACTACACACTCAGCTAACTCTTTGGGTGAAAAAACCCAGTTCCTTGGATCTACCAACCACTGACACAAACAGCTTGAGAACCAACTGAAGGATCTGGTCCTGCTAGGAAAAAAAAAATAAAAATTACTCCCTCAAGAACAAATCCTACTCCATTACTAACAGCTTGCCTCTGGAAAAAAAAAAAAACAAACAAACCAAAGCAAAGCAAAGCAAAACAAAAAAGTATTGGTAGAGGAAGCAAAGAAGGGCAAAGAACAGACGTCAGCAGCACAGGACTCCACCACAGGCAAACAGCAACCACCATAAAACAATAGTTTCTTGGGTAAATGAAAAAGGCATGAAGTACTGACGGTTGGTGCATGAGATTACTGAAAAAAAGTTTGTGTTCCACTGCGGACCTGGGTACTTTAAAAGCAGTTTAAACAGCTGCTTTACTATTTTAGTATGATTGCAAGAAGGGCAAAAATTCATTTCCTGGAAAAAGATGAAAGAGAATGACAGCTAGAGAGAGCAAGAGAGAGACCAGACTCCTTCAGCTCAAGTAAATGGTCCAATGTGATTTGTGCTAAGGCCATCTCACAGTTGAAGGTAAGTTTTGTGTGTTTTCCTGTAAGTACATGGAAAAGAATGCTCCTGCCTCACTGAAGCCTTCAAAGGACTTCTTAGGAGAAGAGTGATTCTCAGTTGTCTGGAGGCCTGTATGGTGACATCAGATGCAGTACCACAGATAATTGAGGGCTGCCTTCTGCTGTCTGCTTGGCCTTTGGAGGGTTGTGGAATTCAGCAGCAGGAGACACGGGATGTGGAGAGGCTGCTCAGTGCTTGTACATTGGAGATGGAAGTATATGCTTGCTCTGTCTTGCCCATTAAACGTCTTTGTCTGAGTCAGATAAGAACAATGAAAGGCTGCTGCTGTCTTCTTGATGTCAAGATCCAATTCTGAATCAGAGTTGAAGCGGGAAAAAAAAAAAAGCTTTTTGTGCTGAACTCCCTTGGTTCCTGTTCCAAGAAGTCACACTTATGCTAACAGGAGAAATTCCAGCATACAGAACACCCTAGCTTACAGAAGTGCCAGGACACAGTAGTGCAGACTGGGCTGGCTGTGATGTGACTTTAAAGGAGCCGGATGCAGAGACAGTGGTTCTAGACATCGCTTGACAAAATAGATGATGGCATTGCTTCTGTTTTGGTAAGCATGGCTGTAGAAGGGCCAAAAAGTTCTAGTCAGAGATGACAGATTTTCCACAGGCAGTCTGCATCTTTAGCCGTGATGGAGGTAAGGAAAAGGGTCTGGATCACCTTTTGCATTAGTCTTTGGCTTTCTTCAGAACTGTGTCCCACAAAAGTGTCAATGCTGAAGGACTGAGTTTTATGTAACACTTAACTTTTACAGCTAATAAGGGATCCTTGGACTGAGGAGCCTCAGAGTACACTCAATGGGGCAGTAAGAGTGACTGATCTCAGTCCCAGTAAGGTGTTTCTGAGGAAAGGTGTCTTTCCTCAGAAAGAGGAAATTGTCCTGCAATTTGCAAGATAACAGACATCAACAACACTGCAGGCTGGTGCTGGAGCACCATGGCTGGTACACTGGGATCCAAAGCGGGTGTTAGAGCCAGTTTCAGAACACAATTCCAGAGCTTGGACTCCATTTTTTTTATCTGGGAGAGACTCAGTGTAAATCAGCAAATGAGAGACTAGTCAGGTTCAGTATCCTTACTAAAATAAAAGAGAAAATTTGGCATCCAAGACACTATACTTTGTTGCAGCTATTGCAGAGAAATGAAGGGTAGCCTTTGATAAACTACAGAAATTCTTTCAGTGTCCAATCTAAAAGACAACTAAGGAGACTATGAGATTATTCAAGTTATGTGAATATCTCAGCTGTCTCTATACTGGTGTTCTACCCTACTTGAGAAACAGGGAAATAACAGGGAAAAAAAATCAGTCTACCACTTTATTTACTGTTTGATGATAAATGGCAGAAAAGAAGAGAGTATCAAAACTTAAGATCTGTAAGGCCTATTTTACTATACTTGATTTAATTTATGGAGCTAATCTCTTATGTCATATGTTACTATAATAATAGCAATAAATAGGTTTAGTTCGATCACACTATTGCAAACGTTTGTACATACATTGAGAACTTTCAGTTCCTAGATGAATAGTCAAACAAAATCATCAATATAAAATGATGTATCGGCTAAGATTTGTACTTAAGATAACGCTGTAATGCTGCTTTACCATACAGAGAAGTGTACAACATTGAATTACAATGCATGTGTGCCTTGGAACCAATCCAACACTCCCTTTTATGAAAGCTGGAAAACTTAAAAAACAATGTAAAAAAAACCAAACAAGTATTCTAAAACTCACCTTATTCCCACTTGCTCTTATATTATCCCTGTTCATATGAGACATGTAAAAACCTCAAGCACTTCCTTACCCCCTCCTTTTAGGAGGGCTATGTACATGCCTCTCATTAAAATCTATGAATATCTGAAGCGGTGTGGATAAAAAAAAAATATTCCAAGGGCAAAGCACAATAGCTTAAACTACCTCAAACAGTCTAGAGGTCTCTACCTGCCCAAAATATACAGATTTTTGTGCTCTATGATAGACAGAATAGCTACAGCAGAAAATAAGACAGTTTGACTAGCATTTCACTCTGAAAGAAGCAAGATTCTCCTTGCAATCTGCAAGAAAGTCCTGTGGAGGACTAAGATCTACAAAGAACGTATCTACTGTAAATTACTTGCTATCACCTCCAAGTTTATTATGATTTTGTCACACCTTAACACCTACAACCACACATCCCACTCCTCTCGCCCCCAAGAAAACTTAGTAAAGTGGGGGGAAAGCAGTCCAAAGGATTAAAAACAGACACACAAAAAAATCACACACAAAGGTGTAAGATTTTATTTGCGTTAGATTTTCTTCTTCTAAAAATTCTACCCAATACTCTAATGATACACAACTTCCTTAGTCCCACACTATACATGACTTTGTTGTATGAATGAAATGGCAAATGCGGTTATTCTACACAACCTTAACATAAAGCTCTACATGCAGTTAAGACATTAAAAATTAGGCATCAATTTATTCTCATGCTCTCAACAAGCTTACTTAAAAGGCATAGAAGAAAAATCTAAATTAATTCAAAGTTCTAATTTAATAATACTTAGGCCTCACAATCACCTGACTTTGCCGCTCTACCCACTGAAAGGTGCTAAACAGCACGATCTGCTGAGTGTAAAAAAGTACTGACCTAAACATTGCACCTTTCTGACTTTTTTCCAAGGACACTAACTGTATCTCTGCAAGAATAAACTCCAATAGAAGTTTGAGGACCTTTCAGTAGAACGTGAGTGACTGAGTCTATTCCAATCATTATTTTTCTCTCATCACCGACAAAGCAAAATCAAAACCCCAACTGAAAACCAACCTTCCCCCTCGCACCCATCCAACAGCAGCCCCATTCAGTTAACAAAGCCCTGCCTGAATTTGCAACTCTAATTCTGCGTTTTTACATCAGTTTTAAGCATTCTGATTCAAGTCTGAGTGTACTGCTTCTCATATCCAAAACTTTCACATTTTACAGCTATGTAAAAATTACTGAATACCAAGCTAAATGAAAACAATCCCACTTCGCCACTTTTTTTGCAAGAGAAAAGCGAGGGCTTTTTGTAAACGGGTTTTCAAAAAAACACAGGCTATTGACTATTGATAACAACAATTCACAAAAACCTGTTGAGTTACACTGCTCCATCCCCCTTGCTGAATAAAACTATAAGGGAGCTAAAATTCTTCTCCTGCATGTGCTTTCCTTTTCAAGCAACTGCTGTGGTTGCCACAGGTATGTTACAGTAAGTCAGATATGCAACCCAGGACAGTATCTCTTCAAACACCTTATCTGTAATAAAAAAAATTAAATGATCGTGTACTCTCACTGAAGTTAAAATAGTCACCTATTAATAAAACACTGCACAATACCGATATTGTTAGTTTAATCCAACTTACCATTGAAAGGCATTGTAATGGAAGTAGACCAAACCAAGGCCATATAAAAAGGCAGCATTCTGTAAAGAAAAGAAACAATGTTTAAAACTCAGATAAGACAACCATGTGCTGTAAGATTGAATTTCCAGTATTTTATTCATCCCTTGACATTGTATTTCCATTATAAGATAAGCATATTTAAATTTCACCTTAAACAGGAAGAATCAAAAAGAAGAAATGAAAAGACAGGTAAATATTAAATTTATAAAAAAAAACCAAACCAAAAAAAGGTAATTCTCCACAAAATATTTCTGGAGGAGTAGTAACAATAATAATATTCAAGTGCTTTTACACCAGAGAAATGGATGTGCTTTGTTCTACTTGTACAAGAGCAAGGAAGGAAATGACAGAGTAGAGGTCTTTGGCAACTAAATTTAATTAAAAATGTTTTATAACTGAACACCATTTCACAGTCACAATAATTTACAGTCACATAAAAGTAAACAAAACTACAGAGTCTTAATCTCAGTGCCTAAAGCAGAACATTAATTATATGAATCTGAAAATATGCTTAAGGAAATTTCACTTTTCTGAATACCAAAAATATAGACCATTGACTTCAAAGCTAAGACAATCATATTTCTTTATCATTAATTAAATTTCTATTTTCTATTTCCCTACTTTGCAGACGGGGAGAGGGGAAAAGGAGAAAAAAAAAAAAAGAATCATTCTCCTCCTGGAAACGCATTTCCCCCCATTTTCTTTTCACATAAAAGTATCATTTGTTTCTAAAGTGACATTACAGAGAAGGTTTAATGAATGTTTAACTGTCCAGTTCTACAAATAATTATTACATATTTCCTAAATTACTACGAATAAACAAATTGCCTTTTCTTTTTGCCACAGCATAGCTGTTTTCTATTTAGCAGAGCTATTCCATTATTCACAGGAGACAACATGAATATGCTGCCTATGACACATTTTCCCAAAAATGTGTATGTGTTATTCTGGTTTTGAGAGACCAAGAATAAATCCTAAAGAAAACAAAGCTCTGACACGTGGACAAGAGATGGAATTTCCATTGTCAAAGACTGTAGTTCAAGATAATCCCTCTTCCACTTGCACGCACTTCTTCAACAAGTCAAATTTCTATGGAATTCCACAGAAGAAATTCTAGTGATGCCTTAAACCTAATCCAAATATTAAAGGTATAACCAAATTTCTCCTCAAAAATAACTCGTAACCAGAAAACAATTCAAGGAGCAGCATTCATCTGAAACAGGACCCAATATTACCATTTCATTATACCTCATTTGCATCTTCTAAATGCAAATTAAAACCAGGGGAATTGCCAAAGATCCTTTCATGAATACAGTTGGATCATAGCTTCAGCAGTGGACAGCTTCCAAGGAAATGCTGTGGTATGACCAGATACTATGGCAATTAGAGCACTGGAAAATGTTAACAGGGAGAGTAGAGGGGGAAGTACATAAACAATAAAAGATGACACTTTAATGCTACCATAAAACCACATTCCTGTTTAATTGAACAAAAACACAACATGGACATCATCAAGATAAAAGATCGCTAATTCCGTAGCCCATGTATTTCCCGCTTTCCAAGCACGCTCTGGCAACAACAGACTAGGAAAGAAGGCAAGCTCAAAAACTGAGCATACATAATGCCTCGATTTAAAAGTCATTTTAAATGAAGAAGTAAGATAGGAAGAGAGACTTTCACATTTGCAACATGGAAGTCTGCAAAATACCCTGTGTTTGGGTCAGGCTTAACAAAACTGTCCAGTGTTACCTCAGAGATCCACCAACTGCAATCAGCACTACATCATCGTAAAGATGGAGAATGATATTAATAACAAAAGATCCTTCATCACCACACTGCAAGATTCAAACAAAAATATGCCAGACAGCCAAAATCTCTTCAATCTTCAAAGAATTTAATTTCCTTTTCTGAAATCTACAGAATTCATAGTCCAAACAAGTTACAGCTTCAGAACATTAATCTAGCTGATATTTTGATCCTAAGGGTTAATAATAATCAACTTTCAAGGCACAACAGGACCAAGATGCAGGTGATTTGTCCAAATGTAATTAATACATCATTCACATGAAGATTTAAGGTTGTCCCCACCCCAGTAAAATACAAATCAACCATTAATGCTCTGTCCTTTGTTCTGGGACAGGTATTCTCATTTTTGTCTTATTCTCACTGACCTTAAAAATCTGTTAAGCTACCACTGTCTTCTCAATAAAAAACAGAGCAAGATTTAAGACCCTGTAATACTTTACTTCAAATGTATAGGTGCAAATGCTGATATGTCAATATGGGTCATATTTATCTGTTCTGAAATACTATTGCTCTAACCGTATGTAAGACCATTAGTACTTAGATTAGTCTTAATAGATATTAAAAAATATCTTTTAATCTGCGTTTAAACCTGGATGGGACTTTCACAAGGACTGGAAGATATTACAGTGGTTAAATGTATGCAGTATTTTCCCACGAATAATTCAAGGCAAAATGTGCATAAAGTTCATTACTTTAGCAAATAACTTTTCTGCCTGCATTGCAGAACGCCATCAAGTTCAATGCGCAGCCAAGTTCCTACTGGCAACAGCCAATATGAAAAGCTACAACATCTTATCAGGACCAAACAGGATCACTACACAAAATTTTTATCTACAAAGCAACCTTTTTCTTAATATCATAAGATTCTGTGACTCTGTTTACCAGGAACCCACCCCATCTTACGAAATCTGTTTTCAGTTGCCCTTGTTACTTTTATTTGGACAAGTTTATCACCAAAAATATCCATTCCATGTTTTCCAGCAAAGATTACTTTTCAAATTTAATCCCTGCTATTCAAACTCCTGCTATAAATACCTGGTGAGGTAGAATACAAGCCCACTTTTTTTCCCTCCGAACATATTTCAGTAAGAAGTAGAAAATAAAATTATCTTATTACAAACCTTTCCTTCAACTTCTTAACAATCCTCACAATTTCTGAAGATCTCATGCTAACAAAAATTCATTCTTTGGTTACTAACTTCTAATGTAATTTTTATGTTATCAGATCTCTCTCTTCACTAAAACCTATAGTAAATTGAAAAAACCTGCAAACTGAAACAGACTGTACCTCAAATTCGAAGTTTAATGTCTGGGGTATTTTCATTACACAACCATGTTACTAAAAAACAGACAAATCATAAATGCTATTTTCAAGTCGATGTCATTTACATTTTCTATGTAGTATCAAAAATGTTAAAATGTTTCATACCAACCACTAGATGGCTCAAATACCTCTTTCCATTTTATATGCTTATGCAATTTAAGAAGATCGTCAAGTTTATATTGTGTATTCTGCTACTTACATGCACTATTGAATGCTGTGCAACATTTCAATTATATTTTACAAAATGTATAAGCCACTGTATACGTTGATAAGTAACTTAGAAGGCAAAAATATATCTGTATGTATCTTTTTATATAACTGAGATGAATAAGCATGTGGAAGACTTTTCGGTCTTGTTTGTCTTAGAAAAAAATAAATAACCAATGAGGAAAACTCCATCCATCTCACAAACCTTCTATATTAACAGAATTAACTGGTTTATAGACTCTTTGAAGCAGCAGATGGAAACAGATCCCCAAATTTTCATATGCTCTGTTCTCAAGCTATTTCAGGCCAAGTTCACAACAAACCCTTTTTCTCCATCTTCAAGCGTGCAGCCAGTGGTTCCTTCCAGTAGAAAGACATCAGACTAGACCACCACAGTTACACTTGACCTATAAATACAGGGTCAGAAAAATGCACCCGCCCTGTGTAACAAGTGGCCATATTCACATTCAGACTTACAAATTACCATCTTAGACTAACTCTAGAAATGTATAGCTACCACATCTGGGTCCAGATATTTTTCACCAATAGCATAATCTGCCACAAGCAGCTGAAGCCCTGTTATAGACTCCAAATTTGGGGTTTATAAATACAAGAGTATACAAAGAAGTTGTGCTTGCAAGTGAAAAAAATCTATTTAGCAAGTACTTCTAGAAAGTCAGAATAGGAAAAGATGCCCAAGAGTCAAAGTAGCCTCAGGACAGCATCCAATTGGGATCTTCCAACTTAAAAAATAAAAGGAGCAGCTTTTGCCATAGTATCATAGCATTACTGATTTAGAAACATTCCCTGTCTAACACTGCCTCTCATTTTTGCTGATACCACCATTTGTAGAGTACTACAGCCAACTGGATGCCAGAACTGATCTGAGATGTTAATATCCAGATAAAAAAAGGATTATTTTTAACTGGATCAGTTTCCCAGCCAAGTTCACCGTGTAGCCTCTCCCCCCCCATTAAACAACTGCATTAGCACAAGCAAAAGAGTAGAATGTAAGCAAAATAAGTAAAAGCTCTTTAAGCCTACACCGCTACCAGCAAAATGCATAGCAAACCTAGATGATTTTTCAAACAGAAAGAGTGAAACCCTAGATAAAGACTTTAAACTGGCAACATATATTTTTTTTTTTTAAAAAAGCAATAATTTATTACCTCCTAAGCCAGATACAAATGTTTGACTCATGAGAAAGCAACTTCTGTGGGTCAGTACAAGAAAGATAAAACCATGAAATACCATCACAACCTGACTGTCAGCCTTCTCCATGCAGGCCCTTAACAAGCGAAACACATAGGCAAATTCACCATTTCTTCCTTATGACTCTAAGGGGTAGGGCCAGACACATGTAAAATAATCCCTTTATTTCATTATGAAGTTGATAATATTTAGACAAAAATTAAAAATCTCCACCATAGAATGCAATAAAAAACAAAACAGGAGAAACAAAGTCTCCATGAAGTTGGTTGGTGGAAGACTGAAGGAAAACTATGGAAAAAAGTTCAGCACCCTTATGAGATCAGTGACTGTTTTGCATTTGTGTAGTATTGCCAGGAACCAAAAAGTCTTTGATTACATATGAAAATTGCCTCCCCCAGGACTCTGAACTCCCCTTCCACAGCTGGAACCTGCAGTCCAGCCCACATCACACCAGGCTGCAGAAGACACAAGTGGGCAGGAGGCCACTGCTCTTCAGAAAACCTAACTAGGAAAATAGGGTTGTACAGTTTAGGTCACACATCCTGCGGTCACAGGGTCTCTCAGCCACCTGTTTGAAGCAAATAAACAGTTTTTGTGTTCAAATGTGTGAATATGTTTATTTCTTCACTGAAAAAATGAAAGATGAAGTTTTGACACTATGGTGCCTAATACTTCCTCCTGACACTACTCAATATATAATAACAGTTCCCTGGAGAATATGTACTGCATCAAAAATTCCACTCAGGCTCTTGTGGATAAACAGCTTTATGCCTTTGGGAGCTGACGAGCTTTAGCAGTTCCAGTCACAAAGATTGTAAGTGTTCAGGAGAAAGAGGGGAGGTTCAAATAAAATTTGTTTAGAATTGTACAAACATGAAAAAGAGAGCTACCTATCTACACGTTCTACATATTCCCAACACATGCAAAAATACTAAGATCCCTGTGAGGAGTGTATTACAAATTAATATCATTAGATTTGCTTCTTCAAGGTCTTCAAGAATTTTTATAGTAGCTGGAAAATCATTAAGTTTATACAGGATCTTTAAAATACAGCTAGACATAACATGCTTGCAGTACGCTGCTTCTTGAGCAATAATCACAACAGTAAAAAAACTGTTACTGGGTATGTATCTGCATCCCAGCAGCCATGTGAAAGCAATTAATATAGAAAAGTAATTATTCCTGTGACAAATATATTCTGGCATTTGTAACAGATTAATTAATGTATCATCTTGGTAAATAACTACAAAGTAATTTCATCTTGTCTGTAAGAAGTTAATCTTTTCTGAGAGTAAGTATTGCCAAAACACATCTACTACTTGTAGAAGAAAACCAGCAAATGTATCTTTCTTAATTCATAAAAAATACTGTTTTTTCTCCTTTCACAGAAGAGTTCTTAAAAAGGTGAAGCAGAAAAAACAAAGCAAAACAAAAAACCCCAAACACAGGAAAGGACAGAGTACATCAAGACATGACTATTAATGAATTATGAAACCCACATACAATAACGAATTCAAAATACATTAATAATTTCAAAACCCCTTGAATAATACACTGTGCCATAATCTCTTTACAGGGAGCACTTTAATATGAAAGACAAAATTATAAAGCAACATTAAATAACTCAAACCCTGTTCATTAATGATTGAATATATGCTATTTTGTGAACTGGGTATTCCTTTAGCCATAAGTAGATTTAGGTCCTTGACAAAAATGGAATACTGATCAACTAGCATACCTCCTCAAATTTGTTACAAGAACAGTCAAGAAAATGTCTAAATAGTGATTGTTGCTATGGGTATCTGACTTATGAGCCTTCCATTAAAGCTTATAAAATTTCACTTGATGTAAACATCTTCATTTTCCACTTGATAAAAATATTTTCAATAACTTAAGTATTTTAACAGAAAATAATATTTTTCTGAAACAAATCAAGTGAGAAACTTTACAGGGATGATTCATCTAACCATATTAAATACTCTCCCTATAGATTCCCAGAATGCTAATAACAAAGTTTTTATGATACATGATTTAAAAAAACAAAAAAACTAAAACTCCTGACCCCAAACAGAAAGCCATATTTGTTTATAAATAAACAAATTTGCCCAACATTTGCACAAAAAATGGAGATGACTTCTCTGGATGACGAGGGAATAGACCCTTCTCTTTGCTCAAAGAAGGATCGACTAGAGCAGGTTTCCCAGGACAACGTTCAGTTGGGTTTTGATTGCCTCCAAGTATAGAGACTCCACAAACTCTCTGAGCAACCTCCTCTACTGTTTAATCAACTTTATAATTGAAAACAACAACAACAACAAAAAAAAAAAGGTTTACTGTGCTTAAAAGGAGTTTTGTGTTTTATATTTGCACGCGCTACCTTTCCTTCTCTCACTAGGCACCACTGAGAAGAATCTGGCTCTGTATTCATTACTTCTCACGTCAGGTATCTGTAAACCCTGAGAAGATGCCCTTGAGCCATCTCTTCTCCAGGCTGAACAACCCCAGCTCTCTTTGCCTCTCCTTGTATGACAGATGTTCTAAGCCATTAATCAGCCTCGTGGCCCTTTACTGGATTTGCTCCAGTATCTCCCTGTCTCTCTTCTACTCTGGAGCCCAGCACCGGGCACAGATCTCCACATGTGTCCCATCAGGGCTCAGTAGAGATGAAAGATCGCCTCCCTCAACCAGATTGTTATGCTCTTGCCTTATGCAGCCCAGTATGCTGTTGGCTGCCTTTGCTGCAATAGCACATTGCTAGCTTAAAGTCTACTTGTCCACCAGGGACCTTCAGGGCCTTTTCTGTAAAGTTGCCTTCCAGCCAGTGAGGCCCCAGCCTGTGCTGGTGCATTGAGTTATTCCTCCACAGATACAGGACTTGACATCTCCCTTTGTTCAGGTCCCTCTGAACAGCAGCAGAACTACGTGGTCTCTTCCTAATTTTGTATTCTCTTCAGACTTACTGAAGGTGCACTCTACCTCCATAATACAGGTCATTAACTGAAGATACTGAACACTGGCGCCGCTATCAACCCCTGGGGTACACCAGTAGCAGTTGGTCTCCAGCTGGACTTTGTGATGCTGATTGCAATCCCCTGAGCTCAGGTTAGCCAATTTTTAATCTACCACACTGACCACTTACCTAGTCTGTACTTTATTAGTTTTTCTGTGCTATGGGAGATAGTGTGGAAAGCCTCACTAAAGTAATCATAAACAATATGCATAGCTCTCACTTTCTCCACCAAGCTTGTCGTTGTGTTGCAAACGGCTGTCTGGTTGCTGATTATTTCCAAAGACTTGCCTGCCCTGAGTGTGTTTGGAAATAGTTTCCAGGATAACTTGCTCTATCACGTTCCCAAGGATGGAGCAGAGGCTGACTGGCCTGTAGTTCTCTGGATCTTCTTTCATGTTCTTCTTGAAGACAGGAGCGATATCTGCTTTCATCTAGGCCTCAGGAACCTTCCCTCATCACTGCAACCTTTCTAGGATAATTGATAGTAGTCTCACAGTGACATGGGCAAGCTCCCTCAGCACTCATTGATGTGTCCCATCAGGCCCCAGTCTATTTAAATGTAG
Source organism: Tringa tobata (assembly GCA_033628505.1). Classification (NCBI taxonomy): domain Eukaryota; kingdom Metazoa; phylum Chordata; class Aves; order Charadriiformes; family Scolopacidae; genus Tringa; species Tringa tobata. The sequence continues at coordinate 1,482,041 of JAHREE010000459.1, read as the reverse complement.
GTATCCAGTCTATTTAAATGTTCCCAAACTTGATCGTCCTCTACTGAGAGCAAGTCCTCCTAGGTCCAGGCTTCCCCACTGGTTTCAAGTGTCTTGGAATCCTGAAGGCAAGCCCTACCAGTAAAGACTGGACTTGAGGCAAAGAAGGCATTAAGTACCTCAGTGTTTCTCATGTCCTTTGTTATCTATCCCATTCAGCAGCAGAATCATATTCTTTCATCTTCCTTTTGCTGCTGTTATACTTTTAGAAGCCCTTCTTGTTGCCCTTTACATCCCTCACCAAATTCATCTCCATGTGGGCTTTGGCTTTCCTTATGCAATCCTGGAATGCTTCGATGATGTCTTTATGCTCCTCCTGAGTAATCTATCCTAGCTTCTAGCTCTTGTATGCTTCCTTTTCATGTCCAAGTTTTGTCAGAAGCACCTTGTTCATTCATGCAGGATACCTTTCCTTTTATCTAAATTCCTATAAGACTGTTCTTGAGCTTCAAGAAAGTTATTCTTGAAAATGAACAAGCTCTCATGGACCTCTCTTTTCTCCAGGGCCATATCCCAGGGATTCTTCCAGGCTAATCCCTGAGCAGACCAAGGTCTCCTCTCCTAATTCCAGGGTTTTGATTCTACTATTTGCCTTGATCCTTTGTCTCAGGATCTGGTCTCCATAATCTCACAGTCCTTACAGCCAATGTTGCCCTCAACCTTCACATTCACAACCATTTCTTTCATGTTTTCAAGAATGAGATGAGCAGACCACCTCCCCATGTTGGCTCCTCGATCAATTGTGTAAGGAACTTGTCATCAGTATAATTAAAAAACTCCCTGGATTGCTTGAACCCTATTGCATTGCCCTCCCAACAGACACAGACATAGCTAAATCCACTATTAGGGCCAGTGTCTGCAAATCCAAGACTTCTTCCCATTGTTGGAAGAAGGCCCCATCTACTACTTCTTGACCAGATTATCTGCAGCAGACAACCACCACAACATCACTCACATTGGTCATCTACTTATCCTGACTCATAATCTCTCAACTAGCTTCTCAAGTGTTCAAAAGCAGGGCTCCGCGCATTCTAGCTGCTCTTTCATAAAGGCCTTCTCAGTCCAGTTGCCTGAGCTATCACACTGCATCTCTGTGACCCAGTGAACCATAGCCCTGCAACTGCATGTGGACCTCTAACTCCTCCCATTTTTCTCCATGCTGCATCCGTTAGTGTACAGGCACTACAGAGAGACACCATTTGTGCTGATTTCCCAGAAAAGGTAACAGAGATTCCTCCATAATGCCATCCTGTAGGCACTTCATTATTTTGTCTACATCCTTGAGGTGGGCCACCTCAATATTGATTAGCATAAGAAGACTAAATACAGAGCAGTTCTTCTTGACCTCTGCTTTTCTTTGACAACTACTGCTTTTATTTCGTACCTCTTAAAAGATTTGGCTTTTCTCTTTTTCAAGCTAGAAATGGCCTAACAAAAATTATTAGATCTCTTTCCAAATGTTTTACATCAGAGTACATAAATTAATGTATGTTCATGTATATACACAAAGATTACTGAAACATCCTTTTTGGAACATGAAATTTGGACAATTTGTTGAAATGTTTTATTCCCTTTTATATGGTAAGTGATCATCACTATTTATATCCATCATCTTCAAAATATTTTATGAAATAGAACTACTAGTAGGGAATTTTGTGTTCTTGATTCACCATTTTCCTAACCCTTTCCAGTAAAGATAGGAATCCTACTGAGATTACAAGTAGCGCCATTATTTCCCTGTCAGTTTCTCACTGCTGGAGAATCACTACTGTGTTGGAAAAAAGCCTTAATATCATTAATTACACAGCTGCTCTACCTGAGACACTATGCGTAATATGGGAGTAGACAAGCTGGATATACTAAGGCATGAATGACTACAAAAGTTATTCAAATACATGCAAGAGAATCAGTAAAAAACAAAGGAAAACAATAACCCGAATGAAGTGGCAAAACTGTCTACGGTTGTTCCCTTGAATCTTAAGCCACATTGTGCTGGGCAGCAAAGAGAACCAAGCTGAATGTGGAACACTGCTTAATGGAAAAATTTTAAGTTGAATTTTTAAGAAAGTTCCCTAACAATGCTGTTGCTACTAATATGTTGTTCTTTCCAGCTGAGTAACTCTTGAACCTGTTACCTGCCTTCAAATAAGTTTTAAAGAAAGTAAGACTTTTTAAAGATGAAAAATTTGAGAAATGTCACCGAAAATACCTGCAGCATAGAGAAAAGAGCCGCCAAACCAAGGCCTACTTTCAGAAAGCATATAGAATTTAATTACTATCTCTTCTTTGGGAAGAGATACTTAACCCATTAGCACAGATTTAAATCAAGTATGTGCTTTTTCTGCTCAGAGCTGTCATAAGCAACAAGATGTCATTCAGGATGACTAGGAAAACGAGAGGAATTCCAGTTTGTGTGTGGTTACAAGGAGAAGTGGGAGAAGGAAGGACAGGAGGTGTGAAAGGACAACAGATTCCAGCCCGTCATTATCGAGGCTTCATTATCTCTAGCATAAAAACAGTTTGTTCTGTAAACTGCAAACTGAACAAAATTGCATATTTGGAACAAAATTCTGAGTATCAGCTTGGGAAAAAAAAAAATCTCACTCGTCACTTCAATTTTGACTTGACATTAGTAACATCTTAAAATGGGAAATCTTACTGAATAGCATATTTTGGGGTATATATATTTTATGCATTGTTTTAAATATATCAAATATTAAAATAAAAATGTGCTATTTTTTAAAGGTTTAATTGTTTGAAGTATCAAAATGCAAGATCATTGATTAATGGTTGTTAGTTAGGTATCAACCAATTATTACTGAAAATGATTTTCCAATTAAGACTGTAGTTGGTTTAGTAGTAATCACTAATTGGTATTCTAATTGGTGATTTGCTGTTTTATTTGTTAGAATGTACAAATACCTAAAATAGGATACAACAGACAAGGCAGCAGGCCCACATGACAGGCAGCTGGGGGAGCAGACAAGATGGCCAGCAGCCAAGAGCTAAGCAAAGCAGCTGGGCAGCCCACCAACCATTCCCACAGAATATTTCAATTCCATCAAATCATCATTTCTTAACAGAAAGCTGTACATCAGTAAATTTTCAGTGCACTCTGTGAATTTAAGAGTATAAGAGCCTTCAATTTCTTAAGTCAAAACAAACAAAGGAGAAAAAAAAAGACAAACAAGCCAAACTATAGGACACTTCTTTCACTCTCCATCATCCTTTCTCTGCTAATTCTGCACTGCTCTACTTTGCTCTTTCTTCATCTACTCCAGAGCTCAGCTTTCTTTCCCTCGCTGATCCCTCTCCTTCTTGCCATTATATCACTGCTGCTCTACCTGATGTTATGTAATTACTTCTGTCAACGGCTTAACTTCTGAAAAATTAACTCAAAACCTGCAAAAGGAAACATCACAACTGTCCTGAATCAGAAACCTGAACATTTTTAAATCCACTAGTGCCTCTTCAGTTCTGATTATTACCTTATCTTACAAGGAAAGGTTATAAGAAACATCTCAAAGTTTTAAAATATTTTCCTCTGGGCAGTTTATTCCTAAACTCTGTTGCTTATGCAGTTAGCTCAGAGCCTGAAGGAGGAGGGAAGAGAGGCCAGCAGAAGAGGGCCAATTAACCAATGCCACGGGATAGTGATTTTCTCCTCCTCTGTGTTAATTTGACATCCTTTTGCAAGACTCTAGAGAGCTCTTATTTAAAGATACCTTGCCAGGTTGAGTTCTATAAATTAATTTTACATTATAATTGCTGCTCCTCAGTGTGAGTAGATACCCCCTTACTGTTGTACTAGAAGTCAGCAGAATCCCTTTCTGACCCAGATACGCGGTTTGTGTTTATTCACCCTCCTTCCTGTCTGTCTCCTCTGCAAACAGTTTTTGGATATGCTTTTAACATTTATCTCAAATTTCATTCTGCAGTTCTATATCTGAGAGGAGGATAACTAGATCCTAGCAAAATGTCAAGCCAAACTATACTTATCTTTGATATATAAGAGCACACTTTCCAGTATAGGCTTCTATATTGCTTTTTATTAAACTAAATTTTGTTTGGGCTTCTAATTTTTTTTTTTATTACACTCTATTTTTTTATGATACTCAGGTCAGTTTCCTGAACACCATCAGCTATGTATACATAAGATGGTGGATACAAATAGTTTCAAATATTTCCATTTAAAAATCTCAACATCCATATGAAATTGCACCAGCGATCTTAGTTCTCTATAATGTTTTTTTGTACTTTTAAATTTCTACCATTCAATGCATATAATGTATCTTCTATTTTAAAATATCAATATTCACTTTCACTTCCAATCATTAAAATCATTAAATCATTAAAAATATTCAATACCACCCCTACATTTACAACTCTTCCATATGACACTGTCTAATGTACATCAATTTAGATTTATTTTCCTAGAGCAAAGATGCATTTTCCATCCTAACAACACAATTAACAACAATTTTCTATCACTTCAAACACTCTGAGAACATTAAGGACTGCTTAAACTTATATTCTGTAAGCTACTTCCCATCTTTTCTGAATACGAAATTCTTCTCCAGTGTAACCTGAATCTCTCTACCTCCTTATTTAAAGTATCATTTAAAAAAAGACTTTACCACTTTCCTATACATTGTCTTAAGGTTCAATTACCTATTACAATGGAATTGGCATAAAGAAGGTAATTCTTTAATAGCAGATATATAAAAATGAAATAAGTTATACCCACAGAAAGACAAAGATGGTTCGAAGGCATGAAGACAATGACGTGGGCAGCCTTTGATCATGGTGTTGCAGTCACGTAACAGATCTCAAAATGGGCACGCACAAATATCCTACCTTGAAATTCTCAATATTCTTTACAGTACTTCACTTAACCAAAGAAGTAACCTGTCACTCAAATGTACAGGAGAATGAATCCTGACATGGGAAGATTATGTGAATTACATGAGGGTACTTAAGTACTGGTTTGCTAGGAAGAACTCCCAACAAACAAACAAACAAACAAAAAAAAAATACAATAAACTTACTCCTTGGGAGACAGACCATAGCCATTGAAGATCTGCTCTGACACATACAGAATATCACAGGCAGGGAGCCTAAAAAGGTCTCTGCACGATCAATGTCAAGGAAAAGGAGAGAATATGAACTAATTTTCTTGAAGGTCTAATTTGTGCTTGATGCCTTGCAGAAGCATTTAAGAGAAGAAGCTTTGTGGAACACTTCCCTCTTTTTAACGTGCTTCAATATTCCATTTGATCCCTTTCTTAAACACAAACACATCTACCTTAGGATGCACTTTAGTAAGTCCAGGCTATATTTAATTGTTTAACATGGCAATTAAATATCTTATTCTGTACTAGCTCGTAGACAGATTCTACTTCTCAATTTCGTCTAAGATTTCACAGGATAACAGCTATGTCTCTCAATCATTTTTAAACCTGTTTAGTGCCTTCACTGTGTGACTAGCCTCCAATAAATACTTTTCAGGACTAAAATTCAGATGTTCTTCGGTAAAACAAAGAAACAGGCTAACAACCTGTTTCAGCCCTCCCCAATCTCCTTAGAGAACCCTGATGTCTGTGCAATATGCATGGGGTGAAAGGAATGAAACAGAAAACCCTACTTCATTTACTTGCATTTAAATGAAGTGGGAGTTTCTACACCAAGAATTTTGAGTAAATTAGCTTTATGAGATCCATGTCTTAGATTTTCTTACACACAGCTGCTCATTCACCCTTCATTCTCTGATTCTAAAAGCAAAGTCTACCTAAGTGACTCAGGAGAAGATGTACATTTCTGGACTTAAAGCAGTTTGATAACCCAGACCAATGAATTGCTGTTCATCTCACACTTGACTGACACAGCACAGAGACAGGAAACTTTGTTCCACTTATGACAAAGTAATCCTTTGTCGATGTGGCAGATCACATCCTTCTCAATAATTACAACACTGTCGACCACTTTCCTTTTCACAGCCAGAACAGATTAGTTACCACGGGAAGGAGCAGTGCTTCAGGACAGTGCTCCAATATCTCACTGATTCACTGTGTTCCAGCCAAATACTGAAGTGAAGTCCTACCCCTGGTACTTGCTCCCTGAACTTGAATGGCCAAAATATCTCAAGACACACACAACATCTCCCAGTTCATATGTACAGGCTGTAAGACTAAGAATATGTAAGTAAAACTGGAATCCCAGGAGAAGATAAAAATTAAGGTTTAGAGAGAGGTTAGTTAACAGGGAACTCAAAGATACCACATGGAGTTACATGTCTACATAAAATATCAGAATTAGCAAAACCATTGAACAGTAGCATTTTAAAAAATCCAAAATATTAGTTGTGTTTCTTTAGAGGTCTTTATATTTCGCATTAATTTTCCAAGGCGGCATTTAATATTCAATCTCAGTTCAAGACTAGTTGACTTCTTGTGACATCACTTATCTAGGTTTGTCTTGAACTCAGAAGTGACATTCATGATCCGTTTGCTTCAATTTTACCTTTACTCAAAGGGCAGGCCAGAAAAAATCACCAGCAAGGAGCATCTACATGTTCTTTTTCTATAAAAGCCAGTGTTATAGCCATCGTGATCCAGGAGAAACTCACAAGGAATTCATTTGACGTCAACATAGAAGGAAGAAAGTTTAGTAAAGAAAAAGGCTGACATTCCTCTGAAAGACATACTGTCTGATGAAGTGGCAGTGCCTTCAAGACAAACTTTTCTTCAGAACTTATTTACAAGTTTCAGACAGATAGAGGGCTCTGTCTGCCTAGATTTTGAGATCAGAAACAGATTGAGACAGGGTTATAAAGCTCCATTATGAACTAGATGGATGATTTCATTTATGTTATTACATTTTCATGGATTTCAGAAAGACAGAGAACAGGATAAAGTGTACTGAAATTCTTGTGCAGCTCCACAGAGTAATTTTGCTCTAGACAACATCCAATGATGCCATTTAATCAGAAAATTATCCTTCTCCAAAAGGTAAAGACCACGCCACTAAACATAAACATAACTCAGAGAAAGTGAACCTGGAGGGAGGGGGCAGGCTATCCTACAACTCAGCAGTAACATTTAACTTTTAAAATGTTGCTGTTGAAGTTACTGCTAAAAGTAACTTCATTCACGTTTCTATCATTATTTTAAGCCTTCCCCTCCCAAGAATACCTTCCCAACCTCCAGTGATTTGTGGTTCAGAGGTTTCTAAAGCCAGACAAAATGTCTTCATGTTTAATTGCTCTTAATGGATTTTTCTTCCCTGAATTTGTCCAGCTGCTTTTTTGAAAGCATTAAAACACTGCAAGTCGGCAGCATTCTGCAGAACTGATGCAACATTCTACATAACCAGTGATACAAAAACTTCTGGAAGATGCAGTATATGAATTTTCTGCAGCAGTTGACAACAGAATAGAAAACACCATCAGCACTAGTCTCCTTTAAATAAAGAGATTCCCCCTTCTCTGTCACTTGTATGGGTTTTCATCCCTTAGCTATAATGAAAATAGTCATTCAGAATGATAATCAGTTTATCTTCCTTCATGTCTAAAAACAAAGTTCAAGCTAACTGCACATATGACTGAATCCCTCCTTTCTTTCTTTTTTTCTTCCTTCTTCTCCCCCCTTTACTGGATCCTGTTCGATCCATCTCTCCCTCTACAGTGTTTACCAGGATTGGAATCAGGTTTTTCAGTTTGCTGGTTTTCAGAAAAAGTTCACAAAGTTCTGATTAGCTGGGAATGGATCTGTGTCTTATCCCAAGAATAAGAATCTGACAAGTAAATGTATGAAATGGATCCCAATCTTCTTTGGGAACAGAGAAAAACAATACCTGAAATGCTTTTAGAAAACATGTAAGGCAGCATCAGTGTTGTTAGGATGTCTGGTAATACAGTTTTATTGCTCTTTTTCTGATGACCCTGAGAATTCAGAAAGAAGAGGCTAGAACAATGCCTGCAATAAGAAAATCCCTAATTAAAAACCTAATCCAGAAATAAAGACTGAATGTGAAAACCAAGAAAAATAGCTACATTTATTTTGGCTGGTAATATCAGATAAAATTTAATTGAGGAACTTTTTGGCCTTGCAGAACAAAGGCTGAACCAGGAAAAGAAGAAAACAGGGTGAAAGATCCATAACTGACTGTTATTTCTCCTGTATCTGCAACACTGGATTTCTCATCAGTCCCATTCCTCTGGCAAGTGAGAAGAGAAAAATGACACAGCATGAGGAATAGAAGTTACGAGTTCCAAGTTATCCCTCAGAAGTCGGGAGAGATAGCTTGTACAAAAGAAAATGATACTGCAGAGTGACTTAGGAATCAGTGCCAAATAATTTGAATATAGCAGCCCAGAGAAGTGGCTGAGGGTGACAAGTAAATATTTTCCCAAGTTCTTCTGAATGCTAGTAAGTCCCTATTCACTTACTATAAGCTTGCAAGATGCATAAGAACAGATGATCAGCTACAGGTGTCTAAGTAGCCGCAAGACCTTCTTAGCATACATTTAGAAATACTTTTGCTTGAAATAATATAAACTCAGAGGTTTTGTTTGCTGTTAGTATGCTTTAGCACTTGAATCTCCAGTATTTTTTCAGCATCTGGCCTTCCCTTCAATGAGAGCACTCAGTGGTTTCAGCACAGATCTCACTTGATGTGCCCCATGAAGGCAAGCAGGCACCAGAGATTACTTTATTACACCTTTATGCAAGTAAACATGAGACGCAGAACTGATTTATATTTCTCCTCTACTCATCATTGTAAGAGTGCTTCATAGAGCAGAGCACAATCATGCTAAAACACTACTCTAAAAATGTTTTAAATTATTTGCTTTTTCTTCAAAGCATGAGTTTATAAGCCTCACACAAGCTACTCGTAGGCTCCTTAAGAAAGAGACCCCAAGCTCTATGTCTCCCCATCCTCCCACCCGCTGCCTTCTTCATCTATTTGTACTAGATCCACTCACACTTCAACCACTCCTTCCCCGCCCACCCCAACCACACAGAAAAGACTGAATCTGTATCCCTGGGAAAAGGAGGAAACGATGCAGCAGAACACTAATTAGGTATAGCTTGAAAGAGTATTTAAAAACTAGAACTAAAATGTCAGTTCTAGGGAGAGCAAATTCACAATAAACCAATTCTTTGTTTCTAAACCTAAGCAAATATTTCAACTTTCAAATAACCTTAACATGTAAAAGATTCATTTCTGAAGAAAAATGTCACTCATTAATGAGGCACAGTATCTACCTATAGCTTATGATCAAATGGGAATCTACAAACTACAAATAAGAAAAATAAGGTGGTGTGTTTTGTTTTAACTTTTCCATGCAATGAAAGAGCAATCATACAGAGTTTGAAGTAATTGTACCATTACTGGGGTTTCTGCAAGCAACAGAATGCTTTTGAAAAAGTAAGCATCACATGCATTGTCAATATAGTTTATATTTAGAAAAAGAAACATTTGTTCGTTCAATAATATCAACATTCAAATAATACTGTTGCCTACTGAAGATGTGTCCTTCCTTCAAGTCAGAACTTTTCTACTCAACTAAGTACGCCTCTCTGAACAATCTGAATTGATGAGTTTCTCCACTGTCACACTTCAGCACGTCTCATATTTTAGCATCCTACTTTCTCATCACAGGGACTGAAGAAAGGAAGCATGATATTATTCTAAGTACTAATAGTTAAGGGGTGACAATTTTTTATTCTGCACAAAGGAATCTTCTGCGATAGGAGAATGCAACATGCATGAAAAGCATTTCTGGAGAGACTTTTCCATCAATCCTGATGATACTTATGTTATTTCCACTAGAGTATTTGGACATCTAGACAGAGATCATACATACAGGGGGATAAGAAGAGCATTCCTGCTGAATTTCCACAGTAAAACATCACCATTAGAAAATGTTATGAATATTGTTTGGAAACAGATACCATGTCTAGAGAGATGGGGGTGTTTCCTTTAAGATTCTGTCTTGTCTTCTCCTGAGCTAAGCAAAGTTTCTCCCCAAAGCACACTCTATCCTCTTAACCTTCTGAGTATATTACAGATTTGCCAGAGTTTTGAGCTCTTGTAAATCCATTGATTAAAAGGATTGACTAACTTAATGAACGAATATACAACTGAAAAAAAAAACAGAACTCCAGACACTGAAATAAAAACATTTTTCTAATTTAGTGCACAAAAGCAAAAGATCTCTCATCAAATAGCAACAGAGATGCCATTTAGGCCCCTAAAAAGAGCTAATACTTATTGTGACCCAAACAGGTACATGGTTTATGTGTGCAGAGGAGGATTCTGTTGGTTTATATGGTGACAGGTAATATCAAGAGACACAAGAAAGAGACAATTTATCTAATTTATCTGGAGGTCAAAGTCAACATGTCAAAATTTATTAGTTAAATTGGTTGCTCTCATTATTTTTTAAGATTTTACACCTACTCTTGATTCCTTTCAAGGAGAAGGAATATGCTCTCCTGTCATAATTTCATTTGATAAATCATTTAATAAGAGAGTAAATTATTAGAACCTTGTACAGTCTTACTGTACACAAAATTGGACATGATGCATTATTTGCCTGCATTAACAATAGTGAAAAACAGTATCTGATTCTTTGTCATGGGACTACCTAAGTATTCTCTGTTTCAGCTGGCACAGACACATACACAACACATACCGACCGCAGAATGCACAAAACCCAAAACTGTAACTCTTAAGATCTACCCTCTAAGAAATATCTGGATAAATGGTCCTTTTTTCTAAACTAGGGATCAGTTGTGCTGCTTCACTGTAATTAAGAGCATGAAATACAACACATTTTCTCCTTAATCTTTCTAGGTGGCATTCACTTAACAACAAGTTTTAAGAAAAAAAATTATACTTCTTTCAACTTGTCTGCCTTACTGATTTACAAGAAGCAACATTTATTTTTAGCATCCAATATTAACAGATCTTTTTCTGAAACCCAAATACAGTTATTTATTTGCTCTATTTTTTCTGTATTTTATAGATGACCAAGTGCTACTGGTAACACAATCATCATTACCTTTCCAACATTCCACAGTTTCTCTTTATTTATTAATAATTTCATATGAAATATTTTGAAAGCGTACACATAATTCTTTCACCCTTAAGAGGCAGAATTCCAGTTAGTCTTCATAAACATAGTTTGCATTTAAGAATTCTAATTTTTTAACACCACTGAGTAATCATGCTAACTGATCACACCTATGGGATGCTGAAATAACCTCATTTACAGTGTTACCAAAGCTACCAAGTATTCTGATACAGAAGAGAGATTATATGGTGCACAATTCATAAATTTAGCCCTTCAATTTAGCAGTCTTCATACTCTTAGGTCTTGCTCTTTCAACAACTTTTCTGGCTGTTCAAATATCTTCTCACATGCAATTTCTATCCATCTTGACATTCTGAAGGGATACATTTATGATCTAAATCTATTAATAGCCTTTAAAAATATTTGAAGAAACAGATATTGCTAGCTGTGAGCTTTGTTGTAGTTTTTTTACTGATTGTTCTTTAAAATTACCTTTGATGATATTGTATGAGCTTTTCTTTCCCCTCTCTCTTTTTTTTGCTAGTATATCTTAGGATCAAAGTAAAAAGTCTTCACCAACAGAATTACCACTCCTGTCCACTGCACATCAAAAATTTAAATATTATGGAAAATACATCCTTACGTATATTTTTCATCAGCTGTTCAGTAAAAGACTTTGTGCAACTGCTAGATCCTTTGTTCCTGATTTCCTGTAATCATCAGCTCCAATAGCAGCTAACGTACATTAAAAATCTTCATTGTTTAATTAGTAAGAGAGGAATTTCTGTCATCTTAACTCACTACTCCCCTCACCATGGATGCTCCAGCAAGTCCAAGACAGAAAGTTCAATTTTATCAGCTGAAACCCCATTAATGTAACTTCCTCCACTCCAAACATACTGAATTTCTATTACCCGCTATCTAGCTCCCCAAGTGATCCTCATTGCTTCATATTCTACCTTCTTCTGAGTTCCTCAAAATAAAGACAACCTGGTCCTTTGATGGACTGCGATACTGTGCTTCTCACCTGAAAAGCTATAGTCTTCCTTGGAATTTTTTATTTTATTTTTTTTAATTTCTCTCACTGAGCATGGTCAATTTACGACACAGAGGTTGTTGCTGGGGAGGAAACTGGCAAAAGTCTAGTTTCAGACTTCCCACAGTCCACTCCTGTATTATTCTACATATAACTTTCCTCACTTCTACCCATATCTCTTAGCCTTAAAGTATGTTTTTACTTCTCTCATTTTCTTCACATTCAAATTCTCAGCAGGGCTAAAATTTTCCTTCTCCCACTCCCTTTGATTCTTCCTCTAGCTACACTTTTCTCTTCCTCGTATTATAGGTTCAGTCTCAGCATTACAGTTTTTTCTCTCCTAGCCCTTTTCCCTCCCCTTTTCTTATTTTATTTTTCTGGGAATAATAGCTTGTCATCCTATATTATGCTGTATCAGACTGTATTTCCAGATTGCTTTCTACAACGGTCTCTTGAAAACATTCATCCCATTAAATTGCCTAAAAATGCTTTTTCTCATTATGATGACCTACTGTCTTCAGTATTTAAAAATTAGCACATGCTTTTCAAACTTATCTCTGTTTTGCATTTGCTGTTCCATAACATATCATTTCATGCTTCTCTCTCCCTCTTAGTATGAAATACAACTCTTTCAAGACTTATTGTAGACTTTCTCAGCACACTACCAGAACGTCTTCGTCAAAATCCTTCTAGTGAAAGGATTGTAGTCTAAAAACTGTTGTTTCAGTCAAAAGTGAGGGGTGGCACAGAATCCCATGTTCTGGGCTGATGAACACATTTTCAGACAGAAGTAAAGAGCATATAGACGGAATTAATAATTTCTCCCTTCTCCACACGTTCAAGAGCCACTGAATCTTTATTCAATTTCTGTTTTTTTTTCACTTTCTGATTATCCATTTTCTCTGAAATGTCTATTTATTCCATTCCCATCTCATCATTTTTATTTTACTTTGCAAATACATTCTGAATTGTAGGTTTTCACCTTATCCATCTTCAGGTCACCTACCGTATCTCCCAATTTCTTCTGTAATGCACTTAATCTCAGCAAATTTCACCTTCATTCAAGATTTTTGAAACTTGCTTTCCTGATCAAGTCTTCTTCTAAATGCTTCTCTGATTAAGTCTTCTCTGATCAAAGGGACTGTTTCTGTCTTTCTGCTTTTCCTGTACAAGCCCTGTGTTGCTACAAGGCAATAATTTATATTCAAGGCTTTTTGTGTCATTTTAAATCTGAGGACTCTTCAAGGGAAATCTGTCTCTTTATATGGGATATTCATTCTCTTTAAAAAGTTCCAAAAAACTAAGGGCTTTAATAAAAAGCAAGTATTCACAAGTCATGCTACTGCCTTCAGCTTTCGTTTCAGGGAAGGCGTCTGCTCCAGCAATTTCTACTGATCCTATACCACTGTACTGTTTCAATTAAACTAAGCATTTATATCTAATTAAAAAAATAATGGAAGTTTTGATGAATTATGTCTAAAAACACTACTTGGTATTTTGAGGTTACTGCAGAAAATAAAACAGTTGAGAGTCAATGAAGTGGAAAATTGCCATCTTATAACAGATCCTCTAAGGTGCAAAATGTTCTCTTATTTTCTGTTATCAGTTTGTCTAGTAATTGGTTTTTTGTCCAACCATTTAAATAGGGGGAAATAGACTTACAGGTTGGAGAAAAAGAGACAGCAAAACACACAAAATTAAAACATTAATGTTTTTAAAATCGTTTTCCTATTTTATAGCATTAAGAAAATATACCAAAAAAGACATTTGGCCTATCAAAACAAAAAAGTTAGAGAGATGAAAAGAAGCTGCGTAAGAATATTAAAACAAGCAACAGGTCACATTCATAAACGTGGTCTCTTGGTACTTTAGTTCTTTGGAAAAACAAGCTTTACTACTAATTTAAAGTGTTTTTGCCATAAGGTTGATAATACTCCTAGTAACATTTCTACACAGATTTAATTATAAAACAGCATCGTAAAAAAATACCTGGTACTAAATTACACTTTAAGTCTACATAACAAGGAACACTGTGAAATCACTTTCTGTAACAAACCAACAACTCAGCACAGACTAAGATCACATCCTTCTTCCATGACTAACACACGTATACACAGTTGTGTTTTCCTGGGCTTTCTAAAGAGAATTTTAGTCTGGATTGTGTTAGTTTTTGGGGGGTGGTTTTTTTTGTTTGTTTGTTTGTTTTTTAATAACTCTGCATGGGTTTGGATTCTCCTCAATTTTATAAAGACTGAGAAAAGCGAGAGGAAATTCTGTTATTTGCAAACATATAGCCAAAATTAGTTTTCTAAGAATCCTTTGTTTTAAGAGACAAACGTGAAAAAGGCCTGCAAAAGGCCACAAATATACTTTAATTGAGATTAACAAATCAAATAGGGGCTTCAGTAACAGTGTCATGCCAAAGCAGAGGAGGTCTAGTCAAAGCACCACACAACCAGGTTCTTCTGTAAAATCCTCCCAAGAATCACTCTAGTGCACACTGAAACCTCTCGCAGCCCCACATCTGTGAAAGAAGGTTTTTAAGTTTCCCCCGGTCGGGGCAACTATGTCAGTGCAACAGATCCAGATCTTTTACACTTACACACACTCAATTCACTCATGTACTGTAATTTCTATAAAGACAGCCGTACCCAAATGCAGACGTTATATAAAAGAGTTCAGTACGATCAACTGCATTATGATACGACCACATGAGATGATTAAAATAACTTTTTCCAGGTGCCAGATATCTGCCATCATGTTTGGATAAAATCAGGAATATCTTACTCCTTGCTAAACTTCTAATCCTGCCTCCTCAGAACATGTCAAAACCGATAACCGTGGCAGACACTTATTTTCTCAGTAGCATCAAAATCTACAAACTGCAGTTCTAGTTGATGTCTCCCTCTCCTGAGCTGCCCTTCCTATCCGTTCATCCCCCACAGTCCTCCTCACCTCCCCCAACATGTTGACACAGGGAAGTTTTAAAAAGAAATCAGAATGAAGTACATTGCACAGAAGGGAGATTTATTTTAGCATAGGCACATAAGAAGAAGAAACACTGAGAAAACTACTTGAATGCAAGAACTCAATTAACTTATCTCAACTTTTATCCAAGTTAAGATATTTACTTCGTAAGATCTCAAGTCAAATAATTTTTTTAAATGCAGAGTTACGGTACTACAGTGTCTGTGTAGAACAAAAATTACAGAAACTCAGTAATTTTGCAGGACATTTTATGCTGATCTGTGGGTGCCCAAGGACATTACTGCAAAAAGTGGTCTACTTAAGAATACGTGGCATAATGCAACCCAGCTCTTTCAAAACTATTCGCACAGGTATTACTTCTTTGAAAGGAAGTATTATCTCATCAGAACAAAGCATCCTCCTAACCTTTCACCTTGACTTCTGCCGCTATAAAATATAAGCAGAATATATTTTCTGAAGTGTTTTTTCTGTCTCTTTTTATTCCACAGGATTAATAAAATGCTTACTGTATTACCAACAAAACAATCCATGCACAAAATTCTGACAGAAAGCAACCTGGTATAAAATTCAGAGAAAAATCGGGGAGGGAGGGCGAGTTTCTCTATGAAAAAAAATAATAATTGTAGAATGAATATCATATAATGAACAATCCATGAAAATAATGTTCAATCACCAACCCCATGCAACAGTGAAAAACCAGAGTAGCAGAGACTAAAAAGTACTACGCGAGGACGCCCAAACCATACTCAAAGCAACCTAAGATCTCTCACAACTCTTCTAGAAAGGTTTTCTATTCATAAAACAAAGAAGATACAGGACACCTATTTTAACCACGCAAATTTGCACTGCACCACACAAAATAATTTCAGATCTGCTGCCTAAGTTTCTAAGACTGTGCCTGTCTGCTCTTAAACCTGCCTTATATAATAACGTTCATGTGATTCAGCACTCTCCATCAATTTCTCAGTACTCTCACACAGCTCTCCTCACAGCTTATAAATGCCACCCTTTCTTCACACCCTTCTCTCTCTTTCCCGTCACAAATTCCAACAACTTAATTGATGAAATCTAGCTCTGTAAGAACTTTAAAAAAAAAAAAAATCTTTAAAAAGCCCCACAACAGTAAAACAAGGAAATATGACTGCTTTTTTTTTTTCAGTCATCTATATATATCGCTGAAAATAATATTAATTACAAAGTATAATAAAATAGCATATAAGGGTGAGCAAAAATACAGTACAAACTTACTATTCTTGATGAAATGGTTTCTTATAGATACAAGGCATTAAGGATAACAAGAAATCGTCTCAGTTGCAGGGGGGAAGGGGGCAGGAGGGGAAGATTTTTCTCTAGACCCAATCCAAGCAGTTTTCCACTGTCAGCCCAGACTAGCTTAATCATCCATTAATAAGATGAAATATGATTCACCTGCAATTTTTTATCAGTTTCAGCAAAAAAAAGTTTTTAACTGAAAAACATTTTTGGACTCTTTCAGGCTTTTTTTCATAAATATAAAAATTAATAAAATCTCCAAAATTATTATGGAAAAGACCTCACTTTCAGCTATATATTTGTAAGGAAGCTCATAATGAGATCAAGAAGCATAGTATTTTTCCCAGGTGTGGCCAACTTGAAGAAAAATTATTGGGGTTTTGTGGGTTTTTTCCTTTGTAGAAGTCAAAATGCTCTTTTGTCAGCACCAAACAATGTTCTCATGCTTGCAAGTGGAATTGCTTGAAATACCAAGAGATTTACAAAGTAGAGATTCACACAAAAAACCTGGTATGTTTGAATATCAGCACATTGCACACAAACAGAAATTCCTTTCAATAAGTCAAGCACAGATCACACATTTTACTGCCATCCATGCTCTTGAAATGGAACTGCAAAACAATCAGTGTTTGCATTTATTTTAATTGCAGATAATATTCTGAGCCACGCTGACACATTATGCCTATGGAAATACATATAAACAATTACACTTCACCCTGAACTCTCTGAAAACGCAGGGAAAATAAATTACTAATCACCCAATAATGAGCCATTAGAACAAAAGCCAGAAAAAAATCATTCAAGTCACAAACTATTCTGAAATGCTTAAGATGAATAGAGTACAAACAACAGAAGCTACTACAACAGACGTTTAATTAATTGATCAACTTCAACACTCATTTACAGCAATCCTTAAACTAACTCCCCAAGAGCATTTAAGAAGTAAGAATTGATGAATACTCTTATTGTTGTAATTTTTGAACTACAGGGGTTATTTCTGAAAAAAACTACTTCAACTCCAAAATAGCTTGGTGCAAAAATGGCACTTGTACAACTTCTACTAGACCAGGGTCTTTCCAGGACAGTATGCACAATTTTCCTAGGACCCTCCAATTAAACCTCTCCTTCCACTTGCCAGAAGTACAATTCACTCTCTACCCTTTATTTACCCTGCCTTTCTCCCTTTCCACCCTCCCAAATGGGAGAAGTTGTATGTCTCGGGATTTTTCAGAATGTACTTACATCCCTATAAACTGCAAAGAAGACAGAAAATGTTGTTTCTCTAATGCTGGTGTATGGATGGTATTGATGGTTTTCCAGAGTGAGCCTTCCTTATTTGAGACATACACTTACGCACACTTTTAAGGGAAACACCTGCTTAAGACCACACAAATACCAACTGTGTTATATGCCCTGTCTAAATCATGAGCTTCAAATTATTTCATGTGACAATATAACAATGCTAACTATTTGTCACAATATTGTTACAAGAAACTTTTTAATTTTATTCATTTAAAGTCATGATACTTCTACATGGACTTACAGATAAGACAGCTGTACTAACATGACTTGTTTCCTGCCTTCCATAAGAATGTAATCTAAAATATGGAAAGGGACTTTAAAGAATTTGGCATCTGTGGAACTAAAAAGCAACCTGAGAACATTTTTCCTAGTACAAGTCCTAGAAAGCGCAGCAGCTTTCAACTGGTTATGATTCTCTCAATACTCATACATACCCAAATATCTATGCTTACATAAGAAAAACTGAAGTAATAGAAAATAATAATAAGAAAATCTAAAATGTGTCAAGTCAATTGATCCACTGTTTCAATGAATGGCGCGAACGTTCATTTCCACTTAGATTTATAACAAAATGCATATAAGTGAACAATTCCATTAAGACACAATTAATATGCCAAAAAGTAATTGCAAGTAGATACTCCAAACATATTGAAATTATTCTACTCTAGAAATTCAATCATTTACAACATTACATTAAAAAAAAAAAACAAACACAAAACCAGCATATACAGACCTTCCAGTAGTCAGATTGTAAACTGTAGTACCTCTGGTATGCAGATAATGCTGTAGGAAAGAAAAAGGAATGTTGAATTTCTTTTGTTGCATTTTCTTTGAAGAAAAAGATAGAAAACCTTAACAGTCAGAATACACAACATTAAAATGATAAATGGTTTAATAAAAGTAACACTGCCACGATAAGTACACTGTTGTGGGTAATGCATTCCTTAAGATTATAATTTTGTTTTATGAAATGTCAACACGAAAGTATATTTATTATTAATCTTACAAATGTAAATCAAGCAATATTTTAAAGAAAGCCTATAACAAAAGAAATAATTTGAAATTTGGGGATTTTCACCCTGGACAAAGCTATTGTAAGATTTAAAAATTTAATCATGTAGTTCATTTACCATGCCCCCTGATGTCCTGTAATTTCTAAAGAACTGGTGCAGAGGGACATACAAAGAGAAATCAATTTCACATGCCCTTTCATTCAGTAGCTACAGAAACAAAAGCAAAAAAAGCTTACATTTTATTCAACATCTAGGACCAAGACTAACCTGGAAAACAGCACTAGGTTTTCTGTTCAGTAGAATATTAGCTCTAGGTAGTAACAAATTCCTTAAATGAACATTCCTGCATTTCTCTTCCCCACTAAAAATTCGGTTGATTCATCTCGCCCTTCAGCTAAGAGGCCACATAAGACTTGAACTCAAACAGGCTTTACATTCTTGCAAGAACATTGCCACTAGGCACCATCCAAAAATGAAGAATTCTAAATAATGATTCACTGCAGTAACATCAAGATTTTGATTTTTCAAGTGTTTGCTTCTTAAAATTTAAGAATGGTTTATACACAGTATGCATTTTCCAAACAACAAAACAGACAACAGACAACCTCTGCTTTGAAAAACTACAAACAATAAACAAACACTAAACAGATCAAGAGGGTAAGAACAATATGTATTTTATGTACCCATTCATTTCCTGCAAGTACCATGGATAAATAATGTCCCTTCACCCTTCAATGCCTGTCTTGCATATTCATTTCCACAACTTAACAAAAGTCCTTAAGATTAAGCAAAATAAGAACAACATACACATAATGACATGGCACACATAGCTTTCTCCTTTTAAGAGTATACCTTTGCACTCATCTGTCTAGGGAGACTCACAACCTTATACTTTTAAATGCCTAACTCACACTGATTCATGCCCATAAGGTGCTCCTCACCACTGGAACTACTTGTGAAGCCAGCTTCTAATTTTGATGCTCTAAACTGTGATTTATTTAGAAAAGAAAAAAAACCTGGAATACTCATCATCCTTACACTATCAACGTGTAGTATGTTTACATGCAACTTAGACGAATAAAATCACTTAAAAATCTAGTCAATTAGGCTCTTTCACAGCTTAAGAATACAATCCCCCCCAAAAAAATGGTACAAACTGAAAGATATGACTTCAGTCTAACAATGTAAGTTTAAGAATGTTAAGTTTAAGCATATTTCAGTCACATTCTGTAATTATGTTATAAAGGATGTTCATGATAACACAAAATAACCTACCACAAATGCTCCCTCCTGGTTTACCTTCTCCTAGGTACCATTAACGACTTTTCAACAAAAAGGCATAATTAGCTTTTGAACATGGGAATTACTTTCCCGAACAGAAACAAGCAGTACCTATCTCAATTTTAAGAGTTAAAACATATTTCAAATATTTAAGTCAACAGCATCATATTATGCAAGATTCAGAAAACTGAGAACTTCTTGTCTGTTGTTTTTTTTTTTTTTTTTTTAAGTTAACTATTGCAGTCAATTACACAGGGCATATGGATAAAATAAAAAGATGAGAACACTAAAGAGAACATTAAATACAATGCTAAGGGTATGTATTCACCCACTCAGACCTGATAAAGCCCCTGGTCAGGGGAGGAGGTGGCACAGGAAGCTAGGATCCACTAATATTTGCCCAGAGAAGTTCTAGCACCTCCATTTAACACAGGGAAAAGTTCTTATATTGAAAAACAGAGTCTTTGATCCATGATATTCTACCACTTTTCTTTAGAGTGCTAGTGTCCACAAATAATTTTATTTTCTAACTCTTCTGTTCTTCCCATAGTAGTAGTTGAAACAACTGCTTTAATGTGTCAGGCTCATGCTGCAATTAAAAACAAGTACATAGAAAGCATGGACCGCTGAAGCATATTTCATGTTTACATGATTAGAAGAGAAGACCTTCAATCTCAGGGAGGTCACATGACTCTTCCAGAGGAACAAAGAAGACACTACAGTCCTCTTCTTAAGCATCTGAAGTGCCTAATCCTACTTTTGGGTTCAGCAACCTTGTCTAGGGATCCAGCCTTTCCTGCTAGGGGGAACAGTATTCTGCTTCTACTTAACATCTTGAAGATGAAATGCTGAAATGCTCAGTGTTGTACCGAAAATGCATGACAACAAATCATGGAGGCATCCGTTCCACAGGAGCTAAATGTCCCTTTCTTCCTCATTAGACAACTAGAAACTGTTATTGATGCACAATTTCAATATTTAACAAGTACTCAACTTCCAGTTAGTTACCTGTGAAAGTTTATTTCAGCCCCCTTTACATCTAGATTAAACATATGCTTCAAAGGGACTCAAGATCTGCTAAAATGGATTGAAGTAACAGGCAGAAAAATAGAAAAAAAGGGATTCAAGAGAGCAAACATTCATCCTGAGTTCTATGGTGCAGAAATAGAGTATCTAATCTAAAAAGAGTATGGAACTACAAGCAACTTCTCCCTTAAATTCAGTTTATAGCTATAGGAAATGAGTGCAAACCCCTCAAATTATAAACTTTATTCTAGATTAAGAACTAAAAAAGAGCAAGTGAATCTGCTAAGCAACAATAATTTTGCACAAGTCCCTACCTGGAACATAGGCTATACTTCATCAGTGCTATGATTCTAATTATAGGATTATATTCTCTGGTTTATTAAAAAGTGAAAATAAAATCACTTGGGTCATGCATCACATTAGTAGTACTAAACAAAACAAATAAATAAATTAAAAAAACACCATCAAAAAACCCCACAACACTAAATGCTGCAATGTCATTTGCACCTTTACTTTTCATCCAAGACTGGTCATTCCAAAGTGAGAAAACTTTTGTCAGGAAAAAAGTTCTATGTCAGGAAAAAGACCCTTTCAGCATAGGGTCTACTCCCATTTTCACAGATGCAACTGAATTACCCCATTTCTGTTAAGATGTTCCTTTTTTAAACATAGTGAAATGAGTGCTTTGAAATCACTCAGGCACAGCAGAATTCTGCAGACAATTTTCTAATTAGGAGCTTGGTACTGAGCTTTTCCAATCTAGAATTTTGCCACTGAAATTCTTAAACATATAGAATTTTTGGAGGCCACATACATAGAAACTTCTTTTTTTCAGCATGCAAACCACCCTGAGTATCTAGAAAATGCACATCTGGAATCAGAAAGAACAGGACTGAGTGTCAACAGCAGGACAATGTTTCTTGCTTCACCCTCAACTATATTCATAAAATCATCTAAACAACCACAGAAAACTCTCTTAAAAGCACAAAGCTGAGAGACCACATTCACACATCTAAAACAAATTGGACAAGCGACTCAGGAATTCCTAAAAAAGGTGCTCATACGTAACTATCTCCATCCTTCTGCCCAGTATTTCATTACTTACTGTATCAGTTTACACTCATCCTAATAGCATCTCTCTCCAAAACCCGGAAATTTACATTATTTACCTAACAGGTAATCCTTATGATCAGACCCTTAAAAACCTTACAACCTTCTGAGTGGCAGACAAAGCATTTACCAGCCTTCTCTGAATGGGAGTAGGGAAGAGCGGGGACTGGACTGCAGGAGTGGTGGTGATGTATGCCCCAAAGGTATATGTAGCTTTTCAGATCGATCGCCATCAGCTACATTGCTTGATGAGAACAAAAGAACGTTTACCTCAAAGAGGTCTGAAAAGAAAAACACCATCTTTCTATCCGAAGAATTAAAACTGCTGGATAGTAAGAAACCTCCTCAGCTCAGGCTCACTTTGGAATCTGTCTTTAAGCCTCTGTCACCTAGAGCAGAGCTGACCCTTGATGAGTTCATAGATCTACCAGAACTAGCCACTTTGCAATATCTACAGTTACTTTAACACTGACAGCCTTTATTATTTGCCCTTTGCCCCCTAAGAGTTTGATAGCTTCTCTTACTATGACTAGGGTCAAGGGACATCTCAGAATCAGGAAAGAGATGATACTGGTTTCTTATTTTCCCCTGTTTAAGATTCCTTGATTTCACCCAGAGAATACAAAATAAATTTTGCATAATTGCCATGTATGTGTTTTCAGGATTTTTTTAAATCTATTTAATTTCATAAGAAAATGGTAAAACTTTATAAGATATGTAATTGTTTCAGTAATATGAGAGACGATCTCTTTTCATATCCATATCCCATAACCTAAACAAATAAGTAAGGTGAAAATAGGTAGCAAAACATCTAGACTGAGATCCACCTACCTGTCATTTTTAACACATCAAATCAGAAATCACGCAGTCACAGAAGGATGGCTTTTATGATCTGCTCTAACAAACCTACTTTATGACACCTAAAAATTTAAGAGGCCTTTGAAAGTGATGCAAATATGGAACAGTTTGAGTATTTTAGTGCTTGAGTAAGGAAAAAGTGAACTAGATACTGACACCATCTAGTGGCACTTTGCAAGGCTAAATGTGACTAACATATTTTTGGCTTGCTAAACTTTAAAAAGTTAAGATCAAGCATTAATTTGATGACAGACCCCTGAAATCAGAACTTTAAAACAACTCAAAGCTCCATGATCTTCTGTGTAAATCAATACTTGTTTTCTTAAATAGAAATTTTCAAACAAACACTAACATTTCTTAGCGCTTATCTAATGTGAAAATGAATAGTAAGATAGAAAATTAGCTGAAGAACTGCATAAGGGAAGCAAAGGAAGGGTGCATATGTTGCTTCAAACCTGACAATGCTTCCAGGAAAAATAAATCTTCATTAAACACCTAGGAGATGTGCATAGGTTATGGAAACAGCATATTACATAGTTCACATTTTATCCACAATAGTATTTTAACCTAGGAAGATGAACACTGCTGGGCTATAAAATTAAAGACATCAAAAGGTACAGAAATTCCGAGGTTGTGTCAATGGAATTGACCCTTCACATGGTAAAAAAACTGGCTGGAGGGCTAGGCCTAGAGCGTGGTGGTGAATGGAGTTAAATCCAGTTGGCAGCTGGTCACAAGTGGTGCTCACCAGGGCTCAGTATTGGTGCTGATTCTCTTTAATATCTTTATCAAAGATCTGGATGAGGGGATCAAATGCACGCTCAGTAAGTTTGCAGGCGACACCCAAGTTGGGCGGGAGCATTGACCTGCCTGAGGGTAGGAAGGCTCTACAGAGAGATCTGGACAGGCTGGATCCATGGGCCAAGGCCAATAGGATGAGTTACAACAAAGCCAAGTGCCAGGTCCTGCACTTAGGTCACAACAACCCCATGAACACTGCAGGCTTGGGGAAAAGTGGCTGGAGAGCTACCCAACCGAAAAGGACCTAGGGGTGTTGGTCAACAGCTGACAGAAAATGAGCCAGCAGTGTGCCCAGGTGGCTAAGGTGGCCAACAGCATCCTGGGTTGTATCAGAGATAGTATGGCCAGCAGCACTAGGGAAGCGATCATCCCCCTGTTCTCAGCACTGGTGAGGCTGCACCTTAAGTACTGTGTTCAGTACAAGAAAGACACTGAGGTGCTGGAGTGTGTCCAAAGAGCAACAAAACTGGTGAGGGGTGTAGAGCACAACTCTTAAGGAGGAGCAGCTGAGGTTGTTTAGCCTGGAAAAAATGGAGACTCAGGAGAGACTTTCTCTCTAAAACTCCCTGAAAGAACGTTGTAATGATGTGGGTGTCAGTCTCTTCTCCCAAGTAGCAAACAATAGGACAAGAGGAAATGACCTCAAGTTGCGCAAGGAGAAGTTTAGATGGATATAAAGAAAAATTTCTACACCAAAAGGGTTATCAAGCATTGGAACACACAGCCCAGGGAAGTGGTTGAGTCACCATCCCTGGAGGTACTTAAACGACATGTAAATATGGTGCTTAGGGACATGGTTTAATGGTGGACTAAAGCTTAGTTAAACAGTTGGACTCAACGATCTTACAGATCTTTTCCAACCTAAAGGATTCTATGATCCTATGATGAACAAAAAAAACATTGTGGAAGCTTGAGCAGCAAAATGTAGCTTAGGTCTTTTGCCCAAAGGCCTAGGGAAAGAGGTTGTTCTCCATTTCCTCCAGAGATTTGTGCTGAAAGTACCAAAGAGACAACCAAAGAAGCCTAAAGCATGTCCTCCTTTTAACACAGAATGAAGGCAGGCACACAAAGGCAACACAATCCTGTACTTAAGAAAGAAAAATCACCAAATAGTCCTCCAAGTAATTTTATTAAAAACTACACATCCTCATCTGGAAATATAATGCAGCAGCAAAGTAGTGAGAAGCCCACTGTCCCATGATCACGTCCAACTATGAGTTGCACAGGAGACTAAAAAATATTAAATGTTTAAGACATACACAAACTTGAGGAGTTCACTGCTACATAAACCCTTTAGATAATGAACTTTATGAAAGGTCTTAGAAAATTGAGAATATTAGTGAAGGAACAAAATGGAATCACATGAAGCTCAAAAATCCTTCAAAGAGCATATTCCGCAAAACGACTTTTAACAATTAAGTGTTTCTTTAGAACTCTGTCCAAAATGAAAATTTTCAGACAGGCAGGCAAAGAAACACAGTCCAAGTATATTCTACAATAATAATCTTCTACTGCTACCCCCCTCGTTTATAAAAAACATTTTAATGTTCTAAGCTTAAGGTAACGTTCCTACTTCTTTCTATAGGACTTTCACATAATGGTTTGAACAACCTGAAAGTAAACTGCTCAAAATTTAACAACAGCATCCTGACGAAGAAATAAACAGCTCTAAATAGAAGCAACCCTTCTGCCTAGTAACTTCTGCCAGCTATTAACAATTACAAACAAGACAAAACCTTAAACCTAAAAATTACACTCATTTGAAACATAGTCATCTCTTCCTCAACTCATTCAGACAGCTATGCTTCTTAAAACCCATTCCAGTTCTTCATGTCTCATCAGTAAAAGACAGACCAGCAGCAAACAGCACAATCCTATCTATGCTGGGAAGTCTTAGATTTTATAAGATGACTCCTACAAGTCTGTACCTCAGAACACAGTGCAATTAAATGCTTCCTAATGACAATACTTTCCTTCAAAGTCCTAAAAGACTAAGACATTAACCACTAAAGAGAAATTTTGTCCATAGCTGGAATAGTAAGTACAAAAGAACACAAATACATTGTTGAATCTGGGAGCTGTTTTCGCAACTAAACAACTTTACACAAGAAAAATCAAGAAGTGTTTAAATTTTGGGTTTAGGTTGTAACTTAATAAATGAACACCTCAATAATAATTGTGTATTTGTTTCAGTTTTGTTTTAAATTTTAACAACTGCTAAAAAATGCCCTTAGACTAATTAACACTACCTTATAAATTACTTACAATATTTTTATATTAGTGCTTTTGACAATGCAGCCAGTATCTACAAACAAAATAAGTATTATTAAAACTGTTCTGCCATAGCACATAAAAAAATGTGATCACCACTTCAGTACAGCAGTAAGAATTACTTTAGTGCAGTATTTATTATGCTTTAGTAACTGTGATGTGAATAATTGCCTGTTTTTCCCAAATCATTCATTAATAGTATTATCTACTTCTATGTCCAGGAATTCTGCTTAGAGAACAGCAATTCAAGGAGGCAAATGATAAAAGTATGTCTCCACTTGTGCAACTGTTAGCTGTCCTCCAAATCACAGGCTGGAACAGCCAATATATATGACCCTTCTACAAAATAGATATAAGGATCCCTAAGAAAAACACAGATGATGTCAGAGTCCATGAGCTCATTAAAGAGCATTCAACTAGAACCCAAACCTTGAAGACCATTCATTGTTTACGCTCTGTACTCCTTATGGAATCCAGAGTCATGGAAAAAATATTAATGAAAAGACCTCCATCTACTGATGTAGCATCAGTTTCCTCCAATACTAGCTGTACAATAATTTTGGTAGAATCCCAGCCCTCCCAAGGAATGCAGTAGCAAAGAAAGTTCACAGGTATATGCCATGGAGTCCTAGCTGGATTCACAATGTTGCCAGCATCCAAAAGCCTCCACGACAACTCATCAACCTCCTCTGGCAAGACCAGAGGCTGAGGTTTCACATTCTGGGGCAATTGCGTCACTTTTTTTTCTGCTAGGTTATTTTTCAGTTGGATCAGTTCCCCACACAGCTGCACGTTCAGCTGTGCCAGCACAAAGCAGAGAGCAGCAACAAGCGGACGGGGGTGGGATGGGGGGTGCCACCAAAGACACGCCCAGGGAACAACCAGTTTGGAAACCTCTGAAACAATCAAACAGCTGGGGAATAGCTGCCTTGGTTTAGGAAAAAAAAAAAAAAAAGAAGAAAAAAAAAAGGAGGAAGACATCTGATTAGAGTTACGAAAATGCTACTGAGGAAACAGAATAGTTTTTCACGGGGAGGAGTGAACATTCTCATTTTGGGAAATCCTAAAGCCAAATTCTGAGCAGTAATGATCAAGGCGTCGAAAGCTGGGCACAGAAACCACCTTGAACACGCTCGCTAAACTGAACCAATCTGCCTTGGCTATAATCATCTGAATACAAGTCAGTAGCTCCCAATATTCAAAATCTGCAAAAAGACTGAGACTTTGCCTAGGACCTTCTCCTAAGAGTAGCAGAGTGCAATTAACAAGACAACTCAATTTCACAGCTGCAACTAACACCAGCAATCCAAACGGACCGCATTTTGGGAAAACTACAAGCTGCAGACCAGCTTCAGATATTTTAAAGGCTAGGAAAAAACACTGTGATGCTGTAGTCTAACCTCAGATATAATGCAGAGAAGAAAGAATCCAGTAATTTCTGATGTAAACTCACAACTTCTGTTGGAGACAGGTACTTCTTTTTCGTGAAAAAAAAGCGTATTAAATCTGGACTTCAGTGGCTACAAGCAACAGAAAACTTAATGCATTTCAAGAGAAATTAGGTTTCATTTAAAAATATCGATACCTATGCTAGATGTATTTAGACTTCAGCAAGGCATCAGTCATCAACTTACTCCCCATTCAAAGGTAGCCTGCCCCTAACCGATATTCCCTGCTTACATCCAGCAAGGGAAGTTTTACCTGGTTAGTTCCAGTAACAACATACAGCAACCTGCCATGAATCTTTCTCAAAATCCCTCTTTTTCTGGGGTATGAGGTCTAATTCTTATAAAAAAATTACCTACAGTCTTTTTTACTACACTTATAAGAAGGTATTACCTACATGAAAATACTAACACACAACAGATATGACAACCCAACTGAATGATCCACATTTGTCAAGACATTTGTGAAAAAATGAGACCGATCGAACCAGAAGAAACTATAGACATGAAATCTAACAGAACTGTATCAAGCCAAACATTGCTTCATCTTGGTCACTGGATCGACACTGGCAGTCAACTAACAATTCTGTTCTACTTCACACAAACTATATTGCAAATGCTTTTAAACAAAGAAAACTATCACATTTGCCTTTAATACGTGCGTATACATCTGTACATAATGTGGAAAGATGTGTCTTTATTAAAGATGTTTAATTTAACAAATAGTAGGCTTCCAAGGGGAAAAAAAAAAAAAATTGTTGTTCAGCATTAGTAATGCTACCATCTTGTGATATTTTATTAATTATATCCATCAATTTCTCCACAACTTTGTCCAAGCCTAACTTCAGACTCAACAGATTTATAGTTCTGAAGATCATCCTGCTTCAGCATTTTACAATTCTGGAACTTCAGCACTTAAAAATTGAATAAAATATACATTAGTGAGATTAAAACATTTCTGAACTCCCTTTACTTTTCATTTCCCAACCACTTACATTTTAACTATAATTGCAATTAGAATGTATAATAATTAAAGCCATAGAATTTATAGAATGGCATAAAGTTTATTTTTATTTTAAATTTATTATTTAAACATACCAGCATTCTACTTGTTTCAAGTAACAGTTGTAAATTAATTATAGAACACTTATAACTTTTTGCACTGTGGATAATACTTTTATGGCCTTTGGCACTGGAGTTCAACAACTGTTGTGAACACGAACATGTGTCCCTCACCTAATAAAAAACCCCTGTAACTTCCCTTTTCCTATCAATTAAAATTCCTCCAGTATTATTTTCACTACTACCCTATTTCTCTGAAAATACAGATACGCTTTTTTTTTTATACTTCACTACTAGAAGATTTTTCCAGTTCTTGAGACTTATTTCATGATTGGGATGAGACTTTTAAAAAGCATCTAAGAAAATACTAAGAATTTTAATTCAGGTTTTTAAGGCCTATATGTTTCTTCCCACAAAGCTCTGCCTATGCTTGATTACAGTTCTGAAGAACTGCTATTTTTAACCATCATTTATATCTTTTATGCTTGTTCTTAAAACTATATACATAGTAAAAAGCAGACTCTCCATCAATAAACAACTCCTCTGATCCAAAGCAACACCTAGTCCTGTCACTCTTAACTGTTACCAACTCAACAGTAAAGTTAATACAATTCAGACCACACTCCTGTGCTGTATTTACTAAGTATATCCAATACTGCACTCACATCATACCAAGTTGTATTAGGCTAATCAGAAACAGCAATGCCAGTTGTTTGCAGAGGAGGTGGCTATGAGTTTTCATAAAATAAAATGAAATAAAAAATAAAATAAAATAAAATAAAATAAAATAAAATAAAATAAAATAAAATAAAATAAAATAAAACCATAGGATCAGACTATTCTTCAGCAAATTCTACCGTCAGCATATTGCCATGTTCCCTTCAGGTTTTCCCACGTCTCTGGAATTGGAAATACCAGTGATTATATTAGACCAGTTGGATGGGGTGTAGGTACAAGTTGTGGGTACTAA
>JAHREE010000459.1:1414942-1447833 GCA_033628505.1 Tringa tobata | reverse complement strand
ATCAGTCTTATTCTGTTATGGGCTTTGAAATTTAGCACAAACCGAGAAAACAGCGAGTTATCCAAATATTTTTTGTTCTATTGTGTCACTTACATCAAATGACAACCCCCCAATGACATTTAACAGAAGTAATAAAAAAAAAAAAAACCTTACCTTTTGGATAATCTTCCAATAAGAGGTTGAAGTGACCTAACTGACAAAAGAAATCAGACTCGACCTTTCCTTCAGCTTTCAAAATTAGCGATTCATAGCAGCGAACAGCCTGGGAAAAAGAAATACAAGGTTTTCACAATTCTGTATCTAACTAAAGCAAATAATACATTTTCTGAGAAATAATAAAGTTTCTTGTTAGTCTGCAAGGCAAGAAGTCTACAAACACTATAACATAGTTAACATTATTTTTCAAGGAATAAATGTAACATTTAAGACAGAACAGATTTGGAAGGTCACTGATTCTAATGCAAATTGACAGCAAATGAACAACAGTTTTCTCTGGTTTACTTGTGGACTCAAGAAGTGTTCAATTTTCCAAACACAAAACAAACCTCAAACATACATAACAACTTTTAATTTAAAAATCCATGAAATGCAAAAGGATTGATTTTATTTATTCTTTCCTATCTGAAAGAAATAAACTCTGATTTTATTCTCATCCTGTGTTTGTTTTTTCTAAAGGTTTCTCATTTCATTCTACCAGTTATTTCACTAGTCTTTGCTAAACTGAAGAATACACTACCTCAACCTGCTTGCTTAGGCAATTTATACTGTTTATGTTTATATACCTTAGCATCCATTTCCCAAGATCTGATTCTTTTCATATACCTCTATCATGTCATAAAATGCAGTTTACTACTTCTACTCAATACAGCTACTGTACACTAAATAAAGACGAATTTAAAAACATAAATCCAATTAGAAAAGAGTTTTACTTTGGGAATGGTTGCCCGAGAAGATTTTAAGCGGTACACATGATCAAAGTATGTTCTGTGCTGCAAACACACATTTATAATAAACTGAACTGATACCTTCTATTCACCATAATGGTCATGATCTTTAACCTATTACATTCTTACCTCATAATCCTATACACATTTTAGGAATAAATAAATAAAATCGGTTTCCCAACTTTTTGAACTTCTAGTTTCTTGATTTTGAACAAACCAGCCATTAAAAAGAAGTAGCTGGAAAAGCTTAAATGGGAGGGAAGGTCCTTTGCACCATCAGAAAATTTCACAGCTCTCAAAACCTTGACAGACTTCCAACAAATTCTAATTCCAGCTGGTTAATCCATGATTTTCCCCAACTCATGGTTTGTCTGTGTTTCAGATTTGATTGCAATTATGAACTGCTTGATTTAAATATATTACAGTAATCAAAGACCTTAACACTTAATCTGAAATGACTAGTTAAGTCATTTTATTAAAACTGGAAATTATAAAGTGGAAAAAAGATCAATCTATCCTGTAATACTTAAGTCCGAATACTAAATTAGTAGTCTTGCCCATATTTGTGATTTACTTTGTGTACACTTGTAATTAAACATGGAAATGAGAAATGCCAACATAAAATGAGGAAATTTTAAAGAATAGTTAAAACACACTTGTGGGGGATCCAAATTACTGATCTAATCTCTGTTTTAATTGGCCACTTTTACCTTGCTATACTAGTTTCAAAATTATTTTTTTAAATGGTAAGCCATAATAATATAGGCCTTGCTGTACTCAATGAACACAAAGCTATGTATGCACCCAGATGAGTGGGTCTCAGTTTGTATCCCAAGCTTGAGATGTATTACACACAATTTCACTTAAAGTCGAGAACAGCCTTATTTTATGGCTGTTTCCAGAAACAAAGTTCTCATGGATAAAAACAAAGCCATGCTGCCGCAAAACTGCAGCAAAATGGGTAACACTTATATTAAATCTAATAAGTGTATGTATGGTATTAAAATTATTTAATAAAAGCATTTAAATTACATATTTCAAACTGCAGTTATTTGGCCATATTCTCTAGGTATT
Organism: Tringa tobata; assembly: GCA_033628505.1. Lineage (NCBI taxonomy): Eukaryota > Metazoa > Chordata > Aves > Charadriiformes > Scolopacidae > Tringa > Tringa tobata. The sequence goes on along the minus strand of JAHREE010000459.1, from coordinate 1,445,815 downwards.
CAATTGAGGTGTGTATTTGCCACTACATTGAAAAACTGCTGCAGAATTTGTCATTCATGCTACAAGTTTTGCCTTAGCATACTGCACTGGGAGGACTGGAATTCTGTTGACGCCTAATCAAAGTTATTACTCCTTTAATTTTATTCCCACTACTATAAATGCCTGTTGGAGTCAGTCACCTCTCAATCAAAAGAATACAATCCCTGGAATGAGACACAAAGCACAGAAGCTTGAAGTGGGTTTCTTAAAATCACTATGTGCGTATTAACAAATTCTCCAACATTCAGGCTCATCAGTTGACCCTATTCCCACGTGCAAATGCTTGAACGCAGAATCTTGGGGTTTGTGCCTTGCTTCCTCTCGCCACTTTTCGGTCTCATCTCTTGATTTGTACAAATCGTAACAATTCTTCATGGTGCCCCTAACGTTACTGACACAGATTAATCTGCAGGTAGGTCTTTCAATTTCCTGATTATATGCAATAACTTGCTACAGCTGCTGAAGAAAATATTCACACTATGATATTTTCTTACATTAATATTTTGTCTTCTACAATTCAGTCACTGCTCAGAGCACATAGAAACTGCCACCGCAACAGGCAGCTTACAAAAACTGGCAGAGAGGAAACTAGGGGAGTTTATTTCCTGAATTAAATGGCTGCAGGTATTTAAAAGGAACTTGACTTTAAGAACAAAGGTAACACAATTTTTCTATACAGATGTTCAAGGAAATTATAAATCACATGCACTTAAGCAGCTAAGCATCCGCGGACCCTTAATATTTTCCCAGCCGCTTTTTATGCAAATCCTCATTAAAAAACGTATCACAAGTATCTGAAGCACTACACATTGTAGGGATACAAAAAGCTGTACCCAAGTCTTGCACACAACTCAGATCAATTCTCAACAAGGCAGATTTTCCCTTTCCCTCAGAATACACTTTGCAGACACCACTAAGCCATCACACTAACGCCAGCACCAGGCAAGGCGTAAGTACAGCACAGCTGCAAAATACAACTTCCTCTTTAAGTAACAGTTGACTGTTAACTGTAAGTTAACGTTACTGTAAGAGCATTTCAACTAAGTACACCCTCTCAGTTATCTCAAAGCTATTTGCAACGTTGTCAGAAAAACACTTAGATTTACGCAAACTTAAATCATGACGGTTGTTTCATGTGAATTTTTAAAATTCTTCTAGCACATTCTACCAAAATGAAACAGAAGCTAAGAGCAAGCTTTACTTCCTTGGTGAGAACACCAAAGTCAACCTCTGAGTCTCTGGAGGGATGAGCAGACTGGTCAGTATGTGGCTCTTGCTCTTCCCAGTAGCCAGAGCAGATTCATCCAGACAAACTGTTTTATCCACCTTTGGTTTTGTTCATAAAACTTTTTTCCTCATCAAACATCTTTAGAAAGGAAGAGGTATCTTTGTCTACAGATAAGAATTTGTCTCTTAGTTGAATGAATGGACGCAAAGCATTTTGAAGAGGGAGGTCACAACTACACGTATCTGTACATGCTTTCTTTGAAGGAATAATCAAAAGATCTCATTTCAGTGGATCTGTAACTGTAAAGGCCATCTATGGAACCACTCGTGCAACCAATTTAAATCATCCTGAGACACTAAGAATTGTAAGGAAGTTAAAAACCCCTCAGGATTTTAAGTATTGTTATTTCTCCACATTGTATGGATTTTTAAGTGCACTAAATGGAGCCAGGCTTGAGAATTGCTAGTATTGACAAACTAACAAGAGAAAGACCCTGAAATGAAAAGGAAGATTGCTACAGAACGTCGTACACTTCCTTCCCTTTGTTCAAGGCTGCATGAAGATAAAAGGGAAACCTGAAAAATTTAGGAACTTGGCAAAATAATCACCCGCAGCTGTTTTGCAGTGGGGCAAGTAGAGCAGAAGCAGGAAACAAATACAGGGATGGCTGCAGGAAACAGAAAAGCGGTTTATACGATAAAAAATTTGCTTGATTAAAAGCAAAATGAAATAATACATCATTATCAACACTGCTGATGTGACAGTTACAACCCTGCTTATGACATCATAGCTTATGACTGGGGGCAATCTGATTTCACAAATTCAACCACCAGTTTATAGGATATGTTTAAATACAATATAGTGAAGAGGGAAAAGGCTTAGTGTATTTCTCAACGGGGAAAAAGCTAGCAAAACATTCTTACATGTTCACAAAAGGAAAAAATAATTCCATCATCATCTTTAAAATGCACTAGCAAATACCTGTATGTTCACTACTTATTATTCCAAAGGGAAAGGAACTGGAATATTTTTTTCCTTTCTTGTGAGAAGAATGTTTTCTCCCACCCACTCCCCTCTAAAGAACCCAAACTAAATGAAAACAACCTCATAAAATAAATGCTGGTTTTGGCTATTAACATGATTTCTTCTAATGAAGAAAAGACCCTAGATTTGGGAATATTAAAAAAAATAAAATTTCCAATAGACAAACCCAGAATTCTAAATATTGCATACAGAAGTCATTGATACACAGGTACAGCTCGACTTCATAAAGGAGAAGAAAGAATGATGTTATTTCTGCTCCAACTAATACAAAGAAAAAACTTTACCATTATCACTGGTTGCAATTATTTGTATTTTACAGCATAAATTCAAATTAGTGTTAAACAACTGTACTAAAAAAAAAAAATCAATACCGCTTTTTTAAGTAGTTTATAAAGATGATGTAATGATGCCCTTTCTTACTCTTTACAAGGATGATTGACTAAGATGAAAGTAGCAGCACTAAATGGCCAAACATGCTGAAAAGTTAATAATTAATTCTTCAATATATTAATGATATGAAAATGGAGGACTGCACTGAGTCAGCAATTTTTTACTTAAAACAGAAAAAACATTGATAACCACAGAAAACCAAAAAAACCCCAGCAATATAAACCTTTAGCATAGAAACAGCTGGGCAGTAAAATGTACAGTGAAGGAAATTATTTGAATTTTACTGGGTAAAAAAAAAAACATACAAGAAAAGGCGGTATTTTAATGGAGATAGCATATTGCAAAAATCCAAAACTTCAAAATGTTCCTAGAACCCTAAATTTCACAACAGAAAACATTATTGTGTATGTAAGATAAGCCTTCTGTTGAGGCAGGGGGAACAAACAAACAGTTCTTGCTTCTTTTCTCTTGTTTCTCTAGAAAGCAACAACCCGAATGGATAGCCTTTGCGAGCAGGGAATGAGAACTAGAAGAATGAAAAAAACCTTCACTTGAAAAAAAATTGGAAAGACACCAGTGGCTCCTTCATAAATGAAATACATACTACACTAATGCTTAGAAATGCAGTGTTAATTAGCTCTTAAGGGATATTTTGCCTTTCTGGAAAAGAAAGTAATTATGTAGACAGTGCTGGACACTGAAGTGATGATCACGCTACCTACTACCAGTCAGACTGAGGGGTATCTACAGACCGCAAAAGCAGAATTTATGTGCTGGGCTCAATCTCCCCACCCCAGTATCAAAAGAAGACGTTCTGAAAGGCTTCTCTTCCATACCTTTCTCCATACCACAATTCACCAAAATGCATACATGATTTTCTAATAACAATGACAACAGCTACCATCCTGAGAAACTCCTGATTCAGTTCTAGCTCCTGTTCTGCAACAACAGAAGTGTGAACAAGGCTCCTTTCAGCTAAGCAAGGATAAAAAAAAAGACTACCCTGGATTCATCAGAAGTGAAACTATTCCCCCTCCCATCAATGACTGGCTGGATAAACACCACCTCCTGGGCTGCAGACGGTATAAAAGAACACCAAAGAACACCTCATCTACTTTTGCAGAGAAAAGCATAAAATTCAGATTCAGTTGAAGATAACCTATATTAATTTAGGAGATCCTCCACTGAAGGCTCTCATATTATGCATGGATGGCAAAATACTTTTAACTTCCTATACTTTCTTACTTAATATCAATTCCCAATACAGCTTTCAAAGCTTCTTTATATGCTCTCTCTCTGTGAAGCTCATACTCATAAAATTTCTCTCTCAACACAAGTTTACTCTCCTTGTATTTCAAGTATGGACTATATTATAAAAATTATAAAAAAAAACCTCCATAGGAGTGTTAAAAGTACAGGGTGCTGGACACAAACAAACATGCTCATTCCCCAAAAGACTTAGGCCTCAAGAAGGAAAAACATGACCTGGGCTTTTTGGTAACTTTGTCCTTGCAAAATTCTATGGTATACTGGAATGTCAGGGAGTTACTCTAATCTACCAATAATATTTAAGTTCATCAAAAGTCCTATCATTTTGGGGACAATAAGTAGTATAGAAAAATGGAAACCAAACCTCCTCACACATTTCTCAATAAATGAATCATCAGCTTAGGCCAATTTGTTTTCCCACGATTACTGCTTCATGAAACAGGACACAAGAATAAACAGTGCAAGCAATAAAGAAGAAAAGCACTTGCACATATTATGCATAGTTTGTTGATAACAATTAAGATTAACTTTCTTTAAAAGCCACTACCGCGGTCTAGGATTTATCTACCACAGGCATCATTTGAAAAAAATATTTGTTACATCTTCAGTATAACCTGCAAGTAGAAGAGAGGAGATGAAGCAGCAAATAGCAGAAGCAAGGCTCAGGTTGCAAAGTTTGCAGGTGAAGATTAACAAAAAAACTAATTGAAAGGTAAACAGCACAACCCAAAAATGTTCCAGAGACCAGAGTGAAATCAGCACACTACCCCCAAGAGAAACAAAGAGTAAAATAAAAAAAAAAAATAATTAACAATTTAGAAACCTGTCACAGAGAATTAGTATCATCAAAACAAATGCTAGTCAGATGGAGAATAGGATACACCAGTACCTTAGAATTAAGTCTTCCTCAAGCCAATTATCATTGAAAAATGAGGTATAATACTTCATAAAAAGCACAGAACTACAGAACAGAATGCAAAAGAGTATCTGTGAATCAATGATAAATAGAGAAAAATGATGTTTCACTGCAGGGAGAAAAGAAAAACAACTTGTCACCGCTAAATCAAGAATACTTATTACCAACTATGAGACATTCTTTACAAGTGTTTTCTTTCCGACAGATGTAAACTCAATAGCGTAGGCTTCTCAAAGAACAACATAGGAAACTTAGTATTTTTCAACCAACTGTGTTCATAACCAATTACATTTTGATGAAAAATTTGTTGAATGGAGATAATGTAGTGAATAACTCTGCATTAATTCTGAGATCACCTTTAGGATGCAGCACCCCTCCCTCTTACTTCTTTTAAATACAGTAAGACGTGTATGTATGTACAGACAAACTTACGTTATACAGAAAATTAAAACAAATTATAAACTATCAGCAAACCAAATGCTCTCTATTCTGTCTCTGAAAATATTTCATGATCTGAAGACTCAGGAGATTAGAACAAATTTTTTATAGAATTTCATTACTCCAAATGCTGCATAGGTTGGTCTGGGCTTGTTTTGTTGGTTTTGTTTTTTTTTAAATAGCAGTAGATTTTTCATAGGCAGTTGAAATGGCTGATTCTTATCTGAGAATAACAGGAACACTTTTCATTATTTTTACCATAATAATTCTATTTCAAGTAGAATTGCAGCACCTTATTTTAGCAATTGTTCTAGAGCTGATGAATAGTTCACCACACTAAAAAATTAAGACTACTAAATCTGATTTTATTCTAGTAATTCTTAACTGTACCAACATAGAACATCACAACTGAGGTGTAAGCATGTCATACTTTGGAACACTTAGACAGTTAAATTTGATAAAATTATATTTTTTGAAAATGTTAAGCCAGTTGTATCTAGGAGGCTACAGTTTTTATTAAGATATCGTACATCAAATAAATTGCTGGTTTAGATTTCATTGGGAAAATATCTTTGGAAACACAATTAAAATCAACATAGAAAGAAAGACCAATGAAAGCCAGGGTCTGTTTTAGTAGCTGCCTGTTTTACCTGAGGAAAAAAAAAAAAAAACCACTAAAGTTGAAATCTGAATAACTGTTATTTATACAAAGATCTCCTGAACTAGACACAAGTCTTTGGAAATGTAACACTGACTATCAGCTACCAAGCATAAATGCAACAATGAAGCAATGAATAAAGGAGCTTGGAAAAGGATTAAACAGAGAACAATGTACATACATACACAGAAGAAAATGTCTACAAAGAATGACACAACAAATATCTACCTGTGAAAATACTTTGCTTCAAACTAAACAGAACGATTTCCTGTATTGTTGCTTGAATACAAGTTGATATAGAAGAGCAGCTGTTATAAAATATTAAAAACTACCACCAATCGCTCTGCTCTGCTAAATGTGCAGAGTCTAAAATTCAGTTCCAAAAGGGTTCAAGCACTAGAGGTGGCCCGGTTTTCAGAAATAAATATGTTTGTAGCTTAGTCCAAAAATATAAGGAAAAGAAGACTTATTTTAGAAGAACAGAGATGAAAATGGGTCAGAAGCTGTTTACAAAGAAAATGTAAAAAAGAAAACGCTAATAGGGTGGGAAGCATGGAGTTTTCAGCACCACAGGAGACATAAAACTGGTAAAGGTACATTAAGACACAAAGGATAAAAAACCCACATCTAAATGGAAGGAACCTGGTTTCAAATACTGAAATACCGTTATTTCAAAGAACCTAAGAATGTTGGTACTTCTAAAGCTGGCATAGTCAATATACCAGTAAGGGTGCCCCACAATGATTTTTCATCACATCACCAAAATCTCACACACAGATACCATTCCACATATGATGTTCCTTCATCATACATAATCCTCTTGTGGCTGCTTGATTATGCTTAGACAATGGGGATGCCACTCACACATAAAGGTGAGCAATGCTGGAACATAACCAAACATGCATGAAAACACGCTTGCATAGAAAAATGTTTTGGAGAAGAACCTTATGTCCAGTAAACACCTTGAAAAGTGCTACAATAATTCCCATCAAGAGCTGTAACTCTGCTAATGACTGCAAACACCCAGCCTTATCCCTCAGCTTTCCCACTCATCTCATGTGGCAGTCTAAAAGAAAAAAAAAAAATTGCAATGAGGAAATAAAAAGAACACAGTACTCTGGATGCATTCACACAATTAACGGTCAGTACCACTTCTGAATGGAATAGCTGGTGTACCTCATTCCAGGAAAGCAATAATGTCTACTTGTGCTACGTAGCGATAACGAGGAGGGGTGGGATACATTCATATAGATTTCAGAATTGGCATTGATACACGACAAAGCACAAGTCCAAATTATTTTAGCTACTAGTGTGCATTTGCATCATAATATGCACTAAACACCAAGTAAATTGACAATATACTCAAACATTGCTCAGGAACTTCCCAACAGAGTCTTCTGATGAGTAAAACTTTGTACTGAATTTTCACAGGCAATGCATCCTGAATACTCCCGTAGCTGCAGGGTAAATAGCCATGCAGGCTGTCAACACAGACTGTTTTCATTAACATTCCCCTGGAGGTGGACAGAAGATCTCCTTCTTGAATAATGTTTCCCAAGCCCTATCAAATTTGATGTCTGATATAGAAATGGACATTAACAAATACTAAGCGGAAATGCATGCATGTACCAAGCTTAATGCCAATTCTGCACGCGCATCTCCATGCGTTTTCAGGGATACTACTGAACTAGAAAACAGAGCCTGCTTCAAAAGACACAGCTCCTAGAAAGCACAGCAGGTCAGAAACCAATTCTATTATTGGGGAGGGGATGCCCAAAAAATTCACCAAAAACCCATGAAAACCATCTAATAAGGACAATCATCTAGGATATGAAAGACCGGAATTCAAGGTTTTGCCTAACTTGAAACAAAGATTTAAATTTGAGTTGTCCATACTCACACCAAGTGCCTTAAATACGAGATTCCAGAGTCAACCTTACTTTTAAGCCAAAACTCACCACGATGATTCACAGCAGGACAGAAGCAGAATGAAAAAGACTAAGCTTCTACCTGTATGCAGAGAACTCTGTTTCACCTATCCTTTCCCCATCCACAACTACAGTATAACTCTGTGTAGACAAGGTGGATTTTGTGATTTAAAACAAATAAACATCTGTAAAAAGAAGAATGCAATCCATTAAAGGAAGGTACTGAGGAGTTTGTGGCCACACCACCATATGTCTTGGTTGAACCCTAACCAACGTAGCCTTAATAATGCGTTCTTCTCAATTCCATCATGCTGCTATTCCTTCCAACAGAAGGATTTGCAAATAGTGTCTTCTACGATGCCCAGTTGGGGCATCCCCTTCTGTTGGCCCTAACTTTCAGTTACCCCATACTCTAACTGCACAACACTCCAACACTTGTGGACAAGAAGCCATCAATTCAAACCATTAATAGAAGAGTGCTCAGTAACAAGGACTTCTACAACCAGTCAAACCTAACTCCTTAATATGTAACTCTAATTTAACAAAAAAAATAATATTAATAACAGTTGTGTTATATTTCAATTTTAACAGCATGGGTTAAAAACTGTGAAGTAACTGAAAATATGAAAATAACATCCTCATCTTCAAACCATGATTAACTATAGAATTTTATGAATTTATCATAAAACCGCCTCAAAAATGAGTCACTACACTTCAGAAAAAGCAATACACATCCCCAACATACCTATTTCCAAAGGCCAAGCCTCTAAACCAGCTAAACATCTCAGATTGAAAAAACAAAACAAAACAAAACCACAGCTTACATACAATTCGCTACCTTTATATTGTTGACTACATTTGCCAGTCTCAAACTTCGGGGAAAATAGCTAATGGCCATTTTATTTCTTTAAAAAATGTCTATTTGTAGACTAAAAATTAAAAACCGCACAATGTAAGTGTAATTCCACTGTATGGAACCCAAATCTTTAACCCAGTATTCATCTTGTGTTGCACCCATTTCAGAGTGACGACACCAGTATCTCTAAGCGCTAAAACCACTGCTTGCCTCTCAGAACCAGACAGAAAATTTAAGTGTCTTTAAACGACCAAACTGTTAGAAAGCATTTACAAACCGAGGTGCAAACTCCATCACCAGAGATTTGAAATGGGACAAAGTATCCCAAAAGAACAGATGTGCAGTACAGCATTTAACATCAGGAAGTTCAAAGGCTATCCACACCATTCGTAAACCAGCATGTGTATGCAATTCATACACCAAATACCTTTGAAAACCTCCTTAAAATAGATTACTGTAAGGTTTGCATTTAAAATAAAATAATGATAGAAATAACCGAATTATATACATTTCAGACATTTGTTGAGAAGCTTTTATTTTTTATAAAAATGCTGTGTTCCCAGGATTCATTCTCCAGAAAAAAGTGGCAGACATCATCAATATCAAGTATACATTAGTGTAAAACCTTAGAAGGAACTTGAGCAGTTTTACAGGCAATATCGTTTCCAAAATGCAACCAACTTCAGACTACAAAAATGCACTGACACAGTGACCAGGGCATAGACTCACTCAAGAGTTTATCATTAAAAAGACAGTTCCTGAACACTAAAAAGTTGACTGACTTCCTTTTTTTTAATTTTTTTTTTTTAAGCTTTTGGATGAATGGAGCATACCCATGTCTTCCACTTCACTGTTACTAATGTAATCTAATTTTTGATCTATCTTTGTTTAAAGTTTAAATTCACCTTCAAAGCAGCTCTGCTCTCACCTCTGAAGGATTCAATGGCCTGATCATAAAAGATCTTTAAATTGCCAGAATACATCAGTGTGAAAACTGCAGTCAACAAGAACATTTCTCAATGCAAGAAAAGCTTATTTCCCCAGATTTTTTCAAGTACTGGTCCCAAAGAGTGGAACTATCATTGACAGAAAAGGTATGTGGAAAGGTGGACACACTTTTACACTCACCTTCATTAATATATATAAACCCCCCACCACACACTGTAGAAAACAGTATGTCACCATGAACAAGCAATTCCCCTAGTGAGGAAACATGGACAACAGTGAAACAAAAATCTATGAACCAACCGTGAGAGTCAGACACTGAATAAAGTTCTAAATAACACGTTGGGCACCACTGCAGCAGCAAATAAAAGCTTAGACAGAATAAAGGCACAAGCAAGAGCAAACACACAATTGTGAGATGAAACTTTCATCAAGGGGGAATGGCAGAGAAGGGAAGCAGACAGATCACAGTTTACTCCAGCCCACAATGACAGCACCCTCTTCACTACGTTATCATTCCATCCATCCAGCAGCACAACAGCCTCCCTATTATTACTCACCCAATACATAGCATCTCCACATAATAATCATTTCAATCATGCCAGTCACTCAGAGAACAAGTGATTAGCCCTCTGCAGGGAACGTTTGGGGAGGATGAAAAAATACAAAGGTGAGAGAGTTTAAGAACATTTAAAAATGCATCAAATTTAAATTAAAGACATTTTCAAGTAATCATAAAAGGCAAAGGGTAGCATGCAAGTCAGTCCCAAATGTCAATCTTTTAAATCCCTTTATTTTAATGTGTCAACTGTAGTACAAAAGGTTCATTTTTCAAAGCTTTCTCCACTCACAGTTTTATTTATATCCAAAACAAAGTAAAACCCATCATTCTGGACCGCCTATGGCCTGTCCTGTGCAAGCAACATGAGGTGTGCAAGCTTTATGCTTAAGCTTGGAAACATGAATAACGTGCATGTGCAAAAGAGATTACTTAAGTTGTTTTTAGGCCACAGGTGGAAAACTGGCATCGCATGAGGGGGCGTGTGGCTTACAGGAAAAGAATCCTAACTAGCGAGGGTCTGTGTTCAGTGCATGGCTCCTGTTCAGTGCATGGAAAAGCTGCAACTTCTTTCAACTTCTTGGCCAATTAGCACCAAACAGCTAGGGGAGAAGCAGCTCCCCAGCCCGCACAGCGCAGCACAGTCAGGGCCAGGTGGTGCTGACTGGGGAAGAGCACAGCTGACAGAGGGGCTTCCTCTCCACATGCTGAGAAAGTGGGAGAACTCCATGAGCGGAGTCTTTGACAGCTGAAGAGAGAAAGGCCCAGCCCTGCAGAAAAAGTAGAACCAGGAGGTATGCGAGCAAGCCAAGGAGATGACAAGGAGTCCTAGAATCAGAGCAGAGACAGTGGAAAGCACATTTGATGTATGTGTTACAAGCTGTAGGCATAAAATTTAATTTTTTTGTTAGTCTATTTGCAGGCTAGTAGGACAAACCACACAGACCTGATTCTTAATTTAGGCTAAGAAGAAAAAAATACAGTATACTGAAAATATATTTGAAACTTTTTTTGCTGTGAGTTAACTTGAAAAAAGGAAAGTCTTTGTGGAATATTAAAATCAAGTTTGCAGCTCTTGTTAATTTTAATTCCCTGCCTCTCCAGATACAAAGACTGGGCTGCTAACTTTATGCTAGTCTCTCTCACACCCAGGCAGACTGAAAGGAGCAGAATCTCAGCTCCATTCTCCTGACACCGCAGAAGGTGCAGCAGGCATAAATAAATTTCTCAAAATTTATTCCTTCTCTCTAGTAATAGAATAAAATTTGAGATGCTGGATCACGGTTTCTTGCTCTTGTTTCACGTACAGTTCAACGTGCTTTCTTTTTTCCTGTGAATCAGACCAAGCTCTACCTAAAATCCATTTTCACAGGTATTTAAGCATCCAAGCACCACAAAATTCAACGTAAAAGGTGAACTGCTGTAATATTAAGTATACTTATTGATAGTAACCTATCATTATCTCCATAATTTGCAGTGATACGATATTGGCCTTTGGACTGAATTTACAGTACTGTTTTAGGTCTATCAACTATGAATGAGGTGAGGATATTAGAACTTGAGAACACACCCATCATCATGCCACAGATGGATTTTTCAAAGGCAATTTAGGAGCACTGTAGCAGTAAAACATTATACAACCACGTAAGATCCTGAAGTCCACAATGAGCTTATTAAAACTACTAAAACAAACACCTCAAGTACATTAATTATTGAATTATGATGCAACAAACCCAGATGAGTATATGTTGCCAACATAAGGCAAATGAAAAAAATCATACGCAATTCTGGAGTTCAACAGAGGATAAATTTCCAACAACGATAAAATAAGATGCCCATGATAAGTCAGACCAATAGTCAGTCTATTGCAGCATCCTGTCTTCATATTTACTTCAACAGCACATGTACTAAATAGCAGTAATAGAAGGTTAAAACAGGTTTTACGTGAACTCACATTCGTGAAAAAACAGAGAAAGAAAAAGGCTAGATGTAATAATATTTTTGCTAATACCTTCCCAGACTGCAGCAATCTAAGTTCAGGAGCTTCCTGGGCACAGATAGTGCACAGGTAGTACTGCTGTTCTTAACAGCTCTTGATGGATTTTCCTTCCATTAATTTGCCCAACCACTTTCTAAAACTATGTCAGTTCATTTAACATTAACAATATTCATCAGCGAGCAGTTCCACAGTTTAATTGCAAGGAACCATCTTCTGTTTATTCTGAATTTGCTTCCTGGTAGTTTCAGTTTACACTACCAAGCTCTTATAGTATTAGAGACAGTATGCAACCTGTTCTAAAAGCAGAAATATTCATACCTTCTCAGCAGATTTGATCTATAACATTCTATACAATTTTCCTGTGTTCAGAAAAGATAAACAAATAAATTTAGAAAAGAACTGCAGGGGTAAGAGGAAAGACAAAGAGCCTCTCTTGCAAAAGGAATTCAAAACAGCTCAAATTATTCAGCTTAGCAAATCAAAAGCTACTATGACTATTTTGTACAAGCACCAACAGGACAAACATCAGGGAAAGAGAAAAGCTATTTCAACCTAACAATGTAGACAAACAAATGTGTATAAATTTAGACTGAAAATTTAAAAAGGATTTGAAGAATCAGAAAATTAGGATGTTGCACAGCATTAAATGGAAGCAGTAGAGGCAAAAGGACACTTTTAAGTACTCTTTTTTTTTTTAATCACTTTTAAGACAGTGATTCTCATAAATGTAACAACATTACATGTATCTATGTACCTGTGACATAACTGCCTGCAACATGAAGGGACAGGCTTCAAAACCAGCTGGAAACTCTTGTGTAAACCAATGTATTCTTTTGTGTTCACTCTAAAAGACTCTGCACAGAATTTCTGTAAGCAATTTCTATGTGAATGCAACAGAACCAATACCAATTACTTACTATAAAGAGCTAAATTGTGAAACAAAGGGCTTATGCCCTTGGGGCACTTCTGCATAAAAGTATTTGGGAAAGCTTGGGTAAAAGACTGAACTAACTTCTTAAGATTTTGCACTACCGCAACCCTACTGTCCAGACAGGAGGCAAGCACACCGTCTGTAAATTCGGAGTATAACTACAGACCCCAAACCCACAGACAGTATTTGAAATCTGGCCAGCTTCAATAAGGTAAATGCAAGATTCAGTGCTTGGATTCTCTCTAGAGAATCTCAATTTTAAATTTTAATTAATGAAGGAATGCAATTTTTTAGCAGATATATCTATTATGGTCTTTCAGATTATATTTTGGCTTTAATTTCAGCATTACTCTAACAAGACAAGTACTAACACTGCAGGTATGTCAGTATCACCTAACAAAACAACTGAATCTTCCCATCCTCATACAAACTAGCTTTCCCGTACACAAGGGCGACTGGCTTTTCAAAACTTGCTTGTGAAATTATTTTCTCCTAAATTTGAATAAAAGTTTTAGTTTAGCAAGTCTCCAGAAAAGAAAAATGAAAGAGTAAAAATATTCACAAAAATACACACAGCCCTCACCAAATACCAACTGAAATGAGACTGGATATCACTTTCTAAATAAATTTCAATGTCTCATACCCGACATGCATTGCCACCCGTAGCATCGTGCCAAAAGAATGAACAGCACTCTGACCTCAAGAGCTATCAATAATATGCTACAATAAAAACAGGCGTTCAGGAATCATGGCACTTACATTAGAAAGGGCATTTTAAAAGTTTTATAATGCTAAGCTATCATCTCACGTTCTCCAAAAGCAGTATGTTCCAAGTAATTGTTCACAGCATTTTTTTCCCAAAGATGTTCCCCCCACCCACAGTCAAATGGGTAGAAGCACGCAATTTGCTTTCTGTTGCATCATTTATCTAGTTGGTAGGCATCTGACTCAGACTTAATCTTTTTCCCAAAACCACTTATAAACAGCCACTGTCACCTATTATTTTGAATTGCTCTTCGTTCTTATAAAGCCAATGAATACCAATTTTACTCTCCAAAACTGAAATGTTACCAACAAGATGGTATTGAAATGACAAAAATGAAATGACAAAAGAAGAAACAGATCCAGCAAAATGCAGCATTACAGTTGGATTCTGCTGTCATTTGTGTTCAGGACTTAAGAATCAAGTAACTAACTGAGTATTCGTTTTCATCAACGCAAGTCTAAATCTGGCATGGTATTTTAAAATTTGAAACATGCTATTTTCAGTATTGATGTCCTAATGCTACTACTTGCTTTCACTATGAAAAAGCTATCATTGCCTAAAGCGATAGCTGTAGGACTATAGTGAAAGCTATAGTGAAAGACTATAGCTAAATCTCTATCACTATTTTTGTACAGTTCATTTGAAAATGTAATACACCTTTCAAACAGAAACTGTAGCTCTAGGTTGGTGAAAAAGGTTTTCAGAGTGACATGCTAAGTATAAAAATACTAAATGAAAAGACCTTTGTCAATAAAATTTAACACATAGTTTGTTAGCAAGTGGAATCTTGCATTAGGGCTTCCATAAGGCTTAGAGCAACTAAATAACGTCCTGAAAACAGGAAATACATGTAACCACAGTTCTGTCCACAAAGGTCTGGCAACAGTCACTGGGAAGCAGCTGTTAGCACTCTAGCTGCATCAGGGATAGCTGTACTCTACAGTCAAAGTATTAAGTACAAAAAGTATGAATTGTTATGTTGGTAGCGATGCAATGCAGAAAGATTTTCCCTTGAGAAACATCGTAAGCTTGATGGCTAACATGATCAAATGAAAGAACGCTTCTGTGCCTTAAGAAAACCACTATGATTTATTTAGCACTGCCTTGTACAGGCAGGAGGAAGACTCAGGGACACCTAAGCCACTACAACCATCAGCAGTTGCACAAGACAAGGATTACATGCAAATCTCAAAGTTGGTGTAGAGAGGTAGATCATCAGGTATGGGAATAAAACAAGTTTAGGAAAAGGAAAAAAAAAAAAAAAAAAAAAAAAAAAAGGTGAGTCTTCCTGGAAAGCAGACTAAGAACCGAGCCATATGAATGCCACAGTCAGCTCTACTTCTGTTGTAGACAGTGGCAAATGAACACATGTACATTACACAGTTGAAAAGAGGGAGCGTCACACATGGAAGTCAACGTTAAAATTACATCCATAGGCACAACAATTTCATTTCCCGGTTTTAAAAGTCTTGCTAGACCAGTCTGGAAGGACACAAGATATCAAAGAACAAAGTTCACTACATAAACCAAAATTTTATGCTGTTAACACTGAATTTACCGGGGAGAGGAAGGACAAAAGAAATAAGCCTTTCTCATACTGCACCCATCTGAGTAGTTGTATTCCAGGGGGCCTTCATATGGCCAACTTGTCAGCACATAAAGGACACTGTGTGATTCTCAAATATCTTTCCCTCCTGAAAACTCTGCTATAGTTTAGAAGAACTTACAGGTTCTGCATTCAAAGCTCCCCCGAGAAAGTTAGGCTTGTATCTCATTCATTTCCAGGACTCATTTAAAATCACTGGCACTCACCTACTCCATGACCTCATGTGCCAGATGCAACTAACTCCTCACTTTGTATCTGATGTACAGGTTTGCAGGCAAGGCAAACATCACATACTGCTCCACTACAACTGGAGGTTTGCAATTTAGTGACGCCTGAAGACCAAAAAACAGTGACACTCTAAGGTGTACTACAGTTTAACATTGCAAGCCTTTCCCATCCTGTGATCTCCTTTCCTCACCTACTAGAATAGCCTGGTGAGAGCAAAACCTTTCCTATTTCAGAAACTTATATTTAGAGTGCACAATTAATGGGTACATTTATGTCCCAAATGCGGGCTACTACCCAAAATCCTCCTTCCCTGGTCATAGTTTTAAAAATGTGAGAGAAGATAAGCATGTAAGTTCCTGATTTAATTATGTGGCCCAAGCTATATGCTACCTCCAAACCCACTGCATACCTGGGCTGTGTTTAGACACCTCCAGAAACACTATTTGGCTACTTACACTTTGCTGTGTTAGAAATCTTTCCGTTACTCACAGACCACTGTTATCCATCTGCCCCTTCTTCCCTCCTCCCATTCCAATCACACACTTTTCGTTATTTTTCATTCCAGAAAGTAGATATAAAACTACTTCCAAGGCCAACACCTGTTACATATGGCAAAGTCTCACAGGGCATTTAAATTCAGCTCACTGGAGACAGTTCTGGGTAACTGTACCTACAAAGCTTTCGTGGTGGTTCAGATATATGCTTATAGGGCATGAGAGCTCAACATTTCATTCACTGAGAACACAGAAAACAGCTCAGACCTCTAAGAACTCAGAAATAACAGTAGTCCAAAACTCAAGGCTTTTACATAGTGACTGCATAAAAGTAGATGATACTAAATTAAAGGTATTTCCCCACAGATAATGCAGGCTACACGCACAGAAATAAAACACTAAATACTTTCATAATAGGATCCAAGAGAAAACTACTGAGGATCATTCAAAAATATCTGCGTATATTAAGAAGTGCTATTACAACTGATCAGGTTCTCTTTGTGTATTTATGCGTTATTAGTTAAAAAATACAATAAAAGTCTTAAGGAAATGTGAGGAATTGCACTAGTATTACTGAAAATAAACACTGTTTGAAACTAATTTTTCTAAAATTAATGACTGTGTCTCCTTCTCATCCACATCCTTTCACATCACTACATGCAAACTTATGACCAACACCTCACACATCATGACACTTATGTGACAGGAGGCTAGGTGAATGCAGAATTTAAGATAAGCAGAGCTAAAAATCTTGGGGGAGGGAACAGGATGGTGAGGGACATATAAAAAAAAAAACACTCTTAATTCACTGGAGAGGCTAGAAGGCAAAAATTACATCAGCAATGGAGCTTTAAGCTTTTTTTCTAACCAGTCAAAGAAAAGATAACTTACACAGATCTATAGCTTCATACAGACATATAAGTACAACTTCACTTTTCTTTCGGCAATAGGAACTTCACGTCTCATCTCAGCTCGATCCCCTGTGCAAGTGCTGTGCAATGATATCTCCCAAGAGGTATTCCTTCTCCAAAGCTAAGGGAATCTCCCTTTAACTTCTGCATTCAAAGCAAGAAGTCCAACCAAAGGGATAATCGAATGCCAAGATTGTAATACTCGTGAAGGAAAAAAACCCAACAATTCACTTTCAATGTGCACTTACTTCAAGGAATTATACAACTCACCTTTACACTAAGAGCCAAAATTATTCAGAAGTAGCAATTTAATTTCGTTCCCTTATCTGACTGTGGAAGGAGAGGCAATATCATGGTACTGCTCTAATCATTTAGTGTCTGTTCTTTAATTTCTAAGCAAAATGTGAATTTGTTCTACTTAAATGAATTAACAATTTAACAAGCAATATGTAGTTACAGAAATGTTGCATCATCTTAAGAATGTATCTGTTGTTTAATAGTGTTCTTCTATCTGCCATCAAAGTAGCACTAGTCATTCCTCTTCCACTGCAGATTTAACAAAGTGTAATTTCCAATCTTTTGTCCAAATCAAGTTAAAAAACAAGGAAAAACATAGTAGCTTCCAATTAATATATGAATTGATACAACAGAGTAAAGAAGTTATATAACTTGTGATACACCTTTTATTAAGGACAAGAAGCAATGCCACTAAAAAATGTTTCTTTCCTTAAAAGCTACCACTTCAGAATAGTTTTCATCTACAGAATATTCCATCCTAACCAGAGTTGAATCCTGTACAATCATGCTATATTACAACATTATTTAGTTTTTCTGGTCATTTGAGATAACAAATAGCAAGATCACATTGACCTGGGCTCCAAATTACATTACTTGCAACAAGATTTAAGCCTGATCAGAATTTTTCATTCTTTAGAAAACATGGAAGATACTGAAAGCTGAAATTAATACAAGTAGTATCACAACAGCACACGAAGGCTCCAGATACAGACAGCATTGTTGTTTTACAAAAATCAGCTCTACCACATTCTGTCTACTCATACACTAGGTAAGAAAAAATATTATACACCTTGGCTCAACCCTCCCACTAGGGTAACAGCAGAGAGCTCTAATGGGTTTTGATTCTGACACTGCACATAACAGTGCAATGATGCTAACAGAATAACTTCTGTCAGCATAGGCTGTGGAGGGATTGCCGAGGTAGAGAAAATGTTAGCACAGCTACAGCAGCAGAGACTACTGTCCAACTGAGATCCAAGTGTGAACACAAACACAAAAAGGTTATCTGAATTTGACAGTACACTCGTTCTTAAACCCAGGCACCAATATATATGGTACTGATAACTACTACTCTTCGGTATTTTATTTTTTTAATTTATTTAAAGAAATGAATTGTTGGTAAACAAGGTGCTAAGCCATACAGGTGATCTGCTTATGAGAACACAGGAGTTTATTCCAGCAATCACATGACACAGATCTGGAAAGGTTCTCAAATGCTACAGAAAAATCACGAAAATGAAGTAATTGGAGCATAAGTGCGTTCCTTCTCCTTTCCAGCTGTCAGAAGCCTGACAGACCTTAAACTAGTCATTGATGAATTGCTTTGAATTGTTCCATTTTTGAGTTCTGATTGTGGAAGAAAGAAGGCCCCGAGGAAAAACTCGTTAAATGACCTGTAGTTGGAACTTGCTTTCCTGTTTCAGTCTGTAAATCTGCGTATCTGCTTACCCACTCTCCTTGAGGCACAGTTTCCTGGTGTTAGAAAATTCCTATCTACCGGTGCTGAAGAATCTTATTTAAAATAAGTGAGTTCTAATGCATTGGAATGAGTGCTGCACTATTAAGGAAGCTTCACTCTAATCTCGTTGCTTAAAAAAAAAAATAAAGAACAAATTAAAATAATCTCCGAATATCAACAAGCTTTCTCTAGAAGATCCCTGCAGCTTGTCTGGACAATCTAAAATACCTTTAATCACTAAATACCAAAATTGAAGCACGGCAGTCAGCCAAAACCCATCTAGAGCCTGGGAGGGGGCAGGTTGCTAGGCCTTCTCAAGCAGCACAGAAGTCCTAAGCTGCTCCTCAGTTCCACAAGTGCCACATGTTCCCTGAATCCTGAGAGCTTCTTGTGCAAAATAAGTGCTCTCACCCATTTTCACTCTCTCAGGAAGGTCACTTTCATCTAGAAATCATAATAAAAATCACCCCTTCCATCATTCTCTGCAACTGAGTAGCAAATACTGGTCTAAAGTGGAGGGCATAAACTACTCCATTCTTTCAAACTACCAAGGACTTAGCTTAATTAGCAATTAAAAGTAAGTAGTACAAAAGATTCTTTTCTCGCTGGATATAATGGAGTCATCGCTGTACTCAGATTTTTGGCCACAATGCAAGCAAGCTCCAAGTTTGCAACTGGCATTACAGGAAAACATCCTACTACTCAAAAGCAAAAAACAAGCTGCCACAAGGAAAGAAAATCAACTAATAAAGAAAAATACAATTTAAGATTACAGCATTTTTACTGACAGGGAATAAATAGATTGCTACATTCCAATTCCAGCTTTTTCCTCATACAGTTTGGAACACATCACATCTACATTCCCACATTAACTGAAGACAACCTTCAAGATTAGGCATCACAGACCTAAGCAACAACCATATCCCTACCAAACACAATTATCTAAGGAATCCTTACACAACCTTCCACAATTCTTCCCAAACTGTCCCAAGTACATCCACCTTCCCCTACAATAGACTTCCACACTACAATACATCTTTTGCTTTCTCTTTTTAACTACAATACAGCTTTTGCTTTCTCTTTTTAACATAATAAGTATCTCCTTTCCATGTTCCATTCAACCCTTAATATCTTTTTTTTTTATTCAAATTATTTCTATCAAATAAACTTTTAAAAATGTCTTGAGACTACACATAGAAAAAATTCCCAGAGACAACCAAGATGGACAGTGTATAACTAACCCCAGAAAATTGTCAAAATGAATAAACTTTTTAACACATAGAATAGAATCATAGAATGGTTAGAGTTCGAAGGGACCTTAAAGACCATTGAGTCCCAACCTCCCTGCCATGGGCAGGGACACCTCCCACTAGAGCAGGTTGCTCAAAGCCCCACCCGGCCTGGCCTTGAACACTTCCAGGGATGGGGCATCCACAGCTTCTCTGGGCAACCTGTTCCAGTGCCTCACCACCCTCACAGTAAAGAATTTCTTTCTGGTATCTAGTTGAAATCTCCCCCCTTCCAATTTAAACCCGTTACCCCTTGTCCTATCACCACACTTCCTGACAAAGAGTCCCTCTCCAGCTCTCCTGCAGGCTCCCTTCAGATATTGGAAGGCTGCAATAAGGTCTCCCTGGAGCCTTCTCTTCTCCAGGCTGAACAACCCCAGCTCTCTCAGCCTGTCTTCATAGGAGAGGTGCTCCAGCCCTCTGATCATATTCATGGCCCTCTGCTGGACCCATTCCAACAGGTCCATGTCCTTCCTGTGTTGAGGACTCCAAAGCTGGACACAGTACTCCAGGTGGGGTCTCACAAGCGCAGAGTAGAGGGGAACATGAACTTGTACATTAACAGAGCCTTTTTAAGGTTGAAAATAAGACCTTAGTCTGCTCATTAGTTAACATGGACTCGTATGGTCTCTGTGATCTCATCTTAGGCAACAAAAATGAACTATGCTATGAGCATAACCACCCCTAAATCCTCCCCACAGGCAACCACAAGAGGCATTAAAGCCATCTCAGCCAACAATTTCCTTCACATAGTAACTGCAGTTAAGAAAGCCCTCCCCTAAAAAAACTTAACTTGCTAATTAAATTACACATGGTCCTATGCTAAAGGTATATTTGAGGATTTTCATAAAGATGCCAAGAGAGGCTGGCTCAGACATGCATCTCTCTCATACCATCTAATGCTGAGAATTTTGTTTTCATGCACAACTTTATTTTTTTAATTTATTTCCCCACCTCTTAAGCAAGGAATAGAGAAGTACATACTGTTCTGATTCAAAATTAGCTGAAGTTTCGAACTAGGGATTCTTTTTCAGAAATTATAAAAAGTAAAAGCTATACTCACCCTTTCTATTGAATTAAGAAAGGGTGAATAAACACTCATTTCTTTTTAAAAAGGAGGAGGGGATTGGAAAATTGGTTAAGAAGCACAAAAAGCCCCTAAGCCAAATTTGTTGATCTTTTTAACAGGTAACATTTGAAATCAGATCATCCTTCAATAAGTTTTGTAACCTCCCATTATAAATTGAAAATTTATAATGTTCAAGTGCTAATGAAATTACAAATTTCCAACCCTTAAAAACCAAGCCCTTCCAACCCTTAAAACCCAAGAAAGATTAAAAATATTCATAAACCACCACATTTCTGTGCACTACACCAAATACTAAGAACACATAGTTTTTAAGAACCATGGTGTGTATCATCTACCTTTAGTTACTATATTTGTAACTTGCCCAGAAGATCCATTAAAGTTTACCAACCAATGTACTCAATTTTTGCACTTCTTTATTCTTCCCAATATCGTTCCACTTTTTCTTTCCTACCAGAGATTGCTTGTGACATGTTTTATGATGTTATATAATGGATGTTTCCCATTTTTCTTATCCTTCCACTTTATCTTATGCTTTTTCTACACTTTGTTGCATTAAACTACACTGTTAAATTCTCTAGATCAGCATCATTCTCCCTTACACAGGCTTTCAATTCCATACTTTAAACTATTTCTTGCCCTTTTAACATTTCCACCTACATCCTCCATACTTGCTCAGCTTTCTTTATCCTTCAAATCTAAAGGCAACAAAACATGACATGAGAACAGACACATGACAGTTCTTGGCCTTCATTTTCACCTTGAGGGAAAAGCAGAAGCAGTAGGTTTCTTTACTCTTCCCTCCTTGGGGGGTAAGGAGGAAAAGAGAAGCAGCAATAGAAGATAAAGATATAGACAATGAAGCCAATGCATCTGTTAAAGAAGCACCTTCCTCTACCATGCCTTACTTTTATTTCAAAAATGGGAGAGAGCAGAGGCAATGTTACATTCAGAACAGCATAGAACTCTTATTAAGCTTTTTCACACTGTCCACAAACCCTCCTCAATTTTGTTATCTCTATTTTGTTGCAGTTTACCTTGTTTTTAAAACCTTTTGAGGCAGGGACCAGCACTATAAAGAGCTTAAATGCTACTTTAAATTAGCAGTAATACTTAGATGGTATCCAGGAACAAGATTCAGGTAGCTGCTGGAAAGAATAAATATGACATGATTTCCACTGTCCCCTCCCCCCGCCCCCGGCCCAATTTTGTCTGCATCACTATATCACCCATTTAATTCCTTGTTTTCCCACTTTTTTTCACATCTAATCTTATAAGTACCCTTCTACAACCTTTCCTCCACTTCCTTTAACTGAAAATCTCTTCCTTTTATTATGACACTATATTCTAGAAAACCTTCCCAGACAACTGTTTAATTTCTCCTCTTCCCCAAAATAAAATGGAGGTTCAAATAAAATTCATTAAGTACTCAAACTAGATCCCTCAGCATCTTTCTTTCATTCAGAGTCATGTCTGCAATGACATAAAACAGTTTCATAAAAAAAGATTTCATTTTCTCCTACAGTCCTTGTTACATGTAACTGGCATCTTCTGCTGCTGCACATATGTTCAAATCTGAACCTGTCCCAAGTCTCCTAGTGGCAGACTAACTTCACAAAATACTAGGTCTTCCTTCAGAGAGAGTAAATGAAGACAGGTCACTGTGCTCATCCCACCCCTCCTCTCCAAAAAGAAATATAATCCCAACAACCTGTGCGTTGAAAATATATATAATTCCATCCCCCATAAGAAGGTAAGGGAGTAAGCCTTTCTGCTTCAGCAATAGTTGTATAAATATTCCTTACAAGAACAGTGTCACACTAAGATGGACTTGCCCTAACCTCTCAAATTTATCTCTCTTAAAGCACCTGTACAGCCTATTTTGAGTCTGCACAATGAACTGTATTGGTTATTTAAAACTAATGAATTTTCCATTTTCACTAGATTATTTTTGATCTGAGTCAGTTCTCCAGCTTGATTCATCACACAGGCCAAAATATAGTTTCACTAGCACATACAAGAAGCAACAGAGAAAGTACTTAAAATTCTGTTACCTAGAGGAAAAATACATTAAACTGAAGTCTTAACTTCAATTCATTATTCTACTCTAGATTCTTGTGCAAGTTTTCAAATCATAAGATAATGAAAATAGTGCTTAAAAAGTTAAAATGGAAACTGCAATGGAAGTAACATAATACTACCAAAAAAAAAGAGAGACCTATTGGCTCTATTATAAAAGTCATTGCACTGGATCTTCTGACTAATGCTGAAAATTATATCCTGCAACTGTTCAGAATTTTTAAATTCTCAAAATGCAAGCACAAATTTAATGAAAAGCACATTCACTATTCAATCTGCTTTAGACTTTAATAACCAATCTATATTGAGAAGTGAATCATTATCCTCAAAACACCACTGTGAAAAAAGGAAATGACTTAAAGCCATTTTAACAAACAACAATTAATTTAACAACTTACCACAAAGGAAATTCATATGTAGACATATAGTGTTCTGGTTGTAATTCATAACACACTTCTAGTCACTCTTTACAAAACTATAAATGAGCTCTTAATTCTACATCTTAATTAAACAAGCTTCTTCCATGAATGCTACGTAGCAAATGCAAGAACCATAAAGGAAGCTATTTTGTCAAAACAGCTCTGATGATAATCCATGTGTCCTCATACTCTAAAGCGAAAGTAGCTGAGAAAGAATATTCTTCAACTCCCAAACACACTAAGGGGTTTTCTGTTCATTAACACAGTATCTTCTTTCCATAAGGAATACTTTCCTATCATTGTTTAGATACAAAGAATAGTATTCAGTATCAAGAATAATACCTGATGCAACTGCAAAATGTTAACAAACAGAAGCTCATTTTAAAAATGGACCATTCAACAAACTTTATTAGGTCCACAAGCAAACCATCAAATGGCACATGGTACTTTTGACAGTATCAATAGAACTAGTCTTGAAAACAAGCTTTGAACAGACCAGTCCTGAAAAGAGCTTTTCCCCAAGAGGAATTACAACTACTACAGCTATTTCTCTAATGCGTCTACCTGTGTATCATAAACATAAAATAAAATATTTAATTATTTTCTCTTACTTTACAGAATTTCCCTGCTCCAACAAACTCAGGTTATCACTCACAGTTCCTCTCTTTCCTCATAACAAAAATGTTCTGTAAAGTACCAAGATTATCCTCTCAGATACACCTACACAAATGCTGGCAGCCTTCCGCAGGACTCCTTAGAGGACCACTTAGTTCAATTTTGTCTGGTTTTAGCTACAAAGTAGTATTCTGCTAGTGCAGAATATTAACACTATTAACGTTGTTAACATTTGCAACAAAGACTGTCAACTGGTCTCTATAAGGACACCTGAAGTTTAATGAGCATCACTTCAATTTGTAATTGTGAAGATGTGTTATTCAGACATTACACTTTAAACACCATAGTTGCAGAATCTCACCAAGAAGCAAAGTCAAAACAAAAAGTAACTTACATGAGTTGAACAGGTAAAATACAAGATAGGTGTGAAACTACAAGACTGGAAGTACATATAACTACATGCATTCACAGTGGGCATGAAAATGGATTAGCTTCTGGAATTATCTGAACCAATACTAAAACCTGCCACCCAGCTCAGGTATGTATTCACCTCAGACTCACAGCCAATCTGCTTAATTCATTTCTGCAGAAGCTGACCTAAGCTGACCTAAGCCCTTCACACAACACAACTACTTTAGTATTCTCAAACTACAAATACACGTATTTCCTTTCCTTTCAGTCTGTTGAAAATATTGCAAAATCCCTCACGTTACCCAAAAATTGTATCAGTTGAGACCAAGAAGAACAATATTTTTCCACTAACCAGAGATCAGCCTGAAGTTTTAATCATGAGTCCGTAAGACTGGAAATCAAAGCTTAATTTCTCCACAGAACATAAATTTGCCTAATTCTCAGTGGGATAAAGAACAACAGTGGGCTATGGCATACAATTCTGGTACGGAAAAGTCTTGTGATAAATGTTCATCAGCATAAAATCACTTTATAGCTGCAAATATTTTCCATGACTCTCCTTAATTTTGTACCACCTTACTAACGTAACAAAAATTAATGGTTCCACACGCACAGTTATTCAAGTATGAAACATCTACTCTTTTTTTTTAAATGGTGTAACAAACATATGGTATAGCTTTTAGACGATGCTTTCAACACCTACTTCAGATGGTATCAACACTTGCAGACTGTCTTACCTCTATAATTATCAAGTCCACTCAACCCACTACAGTGAACAAACAGCTACAAAGGCTGGTAAGAGGCAGAGCGCCATGCTTTTCACGAGCAGAGAGCTCACCTGAATACTATGTATAGCCAAAAGCTTTAGATAATCCATTTCTTCTTCAGATATGGTACCCAAGATTACCTGTGTAGAAATGTGAAAACTAGAGTCCGAAAGTATCATGACCCACAAATGGATCAATGGAAGGATTTCAGTGGTTAAATTATTGGAACAGAATTGAAGGAAACAATTGCATCCCATTCTTGCCATAGGTTTTCTTCACACTTTCAAAAAATAAATAATTTATCAGAACCTGTATTCCTCAACTGTGAAAATACAATAAATAATATTTCTCTCTCTTGTTCATCCCAAATTGCTGCCTGCATTGTCTGTTTGATTATTAAGTCAGTAGGGCATGAATTATCTTAAGTCTATGCATATGTGTCACTTAAAAAAATGGGCCACTTCAGCCTCCAGACTCAGCAGATCAGTAGGTAAAAGCTACAGTATGTAACATTTATTCTATAAGTAACATGAAAAGTTACTTTAACAAGGAAAAAAATCTTACATTGTATTCCCTACTAATAGTCTCCTGATAGGAAACATAAAGCTTACTGAAATGCAAATACCAATATGCCAGCTGTCCTGTAATTTTACCTGCACTTCTACAAAAGCATTTTGTTTGTAGAGATGAGGTCCATCCTTGCCTTTTCATTAACACACTAAAATGACAACTGTAACCTTTGTAACTTCCTCAATTTCCTTGCCTTCTGGAAGCAGTAACAACATTGCACTTAAAATTTAAGAAACATTCAAGAATGTATGTTTTGAGCAATAAAGCCCCCCACTACTAGAAAGAAATATGCCTTGAACACTAGTTTTGAAAGTATCAAAAACATGACAAGTACCTCATACTTAAGCAGAAAGTACTGCATAATGTCCATTAAAAAAAAAAAAAGAAAAAGAAAAGAAAGTTGCTATTTATACTGGATGAAATACAAATATTGCAAACCTATAACTATGTCTTCAAGTACCAGGATACATAAATACCACACAGACTTAAAGTATAAACATGGTTTATAGCACAAACTACAAAACGTGCCATCTATTACACCTTAACTGGATCATAAAAAAAATCCCTATTAACATAAAATCCAAATTGCATACAGAAAAATACTGATATTAATTAATATATCAGTCCCCATTAGCCAATACGCACACTTAACATTTTTACTGCAAATCTTTCCAATTCCAGACACCTACACAAAAGGCTAGAAAACCAGTTCCACCCATAACACAATTTACAAAATTTTAGCCAACTTCTACTTCTTCCACATTAAAAGACAACATACTAGATAATAAACAGATAAGAAATGCAGAATGTGTTTTAAAAAAAAACATAAAGGAACAGCTCAGATACAAATTTACAGAAATTGGAGAGGCTGCCCACTTCCTGGAATGCATTACAAACGTCTCATGGTACCAATTCCCAGTTTCTCAGTTCTCAGCACTGCCATTATATAAGGCAAACACTATAATCCTTTATAAAGCAGTATTTCTTTGTTTTGATGAAAATAAATTAAGCCAAAATGTTTCCAAAGTTATTAAAAAACATAACTTTATTACACCTAGACTAATCTGCTAAGATGTTTTGCTGCATAATTATTTTTCAAGCAGTCTGTTATAATTAAAACTGAGGATATTTAATTATAGATTAGTAGAAAATTAACATTAAAGTCAACACGAAAGGGACAAAGTCAATATATACTAATTCACACTGTCCGGAACCATTTTTAAACAAGTAACACCTACAATTATAAGAAAGATGAAAGAATATTGTCACTGTGCACTTATTTTGTATGCTTAATAAAAGCACAGATAATCACTTCATTAATTTTGTCAACACATGCGGCCTTTACACAAAGGAAATACCATTTTTTAAATCAGCTCGAAAACAAAAGGGATGCAAAACCACAAAAGGTAACAGGGACCATGAAGTGGCATATTGCATGGAACTACTTCATCTCTCTTTAGATGACCTTCAACATCAACAATTTTAAATGGAAACATGCTTCAAATTTTGTTTACAAGATATGACAAACTGATTAAACTCAATGAATAGGAATTAACGAACATCTTATACCCAATACATTAGACCAGGTACATCAACCAAAATCTGTATAGAAGCCACAATAATTAACGGTTATGAAATGAAGGTTTGTCACTGCAAGAAAGTCAACTTTGGCTAAACACTGGAAGTACCATAAAGAAAAAAAAAAAAAAAAAAAGAAAAAAAAAGAGAGGAAGGGCGGCAGGAAGAAAGAAAAAGGAAATGCTTAAATGCTTTCCAATTCACTTCCAATACAATGGATGTCCTCCCCCTCCCCCAAGTAATCTTTAAGCTTCGCCTCCTGGGAGAACATCTTCCTGGGAGAAAGAGACATCAAGATAACAGCATGGGGTTTTGGTTTTGTTTTGGGTGTTTTCTTGCTCCTTTACATTATTCTTCTTGTCAACTACAGAAGAATAACAGTAAGCACTTTCTCCTATACAAGACTGGCTACATTGGATTTTCAGCATTTCAACCAGTTTGAAAGGTGACCTCTCTTTTAATTTCCCTCTGCTCTCCCACAAAACCACACTAGCTGCAAACTATGACTTTCGGGCTCCTTTTCTGCAAAATAAATATAAAATTTTTAGCAACAGAAAATTCTATTTCTCTGTCACGCATACAAACAGCACGTACACCATTACAGGAAAGTTTGATTTCTTCTGGCTTATTACATATCCGATACATTGAGCAACGATACGATATTCCTGACCTTTAGTCTGTATCTTCAATAATTCATAAAATTGTATAGATCTGATGTCTTATCTGCTTTTTTGATTTGCTACATCCAGCAGCAGGACTCAGTTTAGTTCATGATACTACAGCCATGTATCCTAGAAAGCAAAACATACCAAAAGAGGGGGGATTGCAGTCTAAACCTGGACCATGAATAAAACTCACAACTATGTTAAAGCTCCAGACACAAAGCTTCCTCCGTCCCTGAAAGAGATCCCAAATTTCTTCGTATTAAACTCTGTCAGGGTGTGGCTTCATTAAACCAGAGTTCCCACTGCAAAGGCTTCATGAAACCTGAATGGCCTGCAAGAGGCTGGAGCCAACTCACTGCCTCCTGCCGAGTGAACCCCAGTAAAATCAAGAGTAGTACCTCCTCGTATTGAGTCACCGAATTTAAGACCACAACATAATCCTGCTGCTCCACACGTGCCTGTGTGGATAACGGAGCAGCTCCCTCAACACTTGCAACCCAGAACCTCACCAGTCAGTCTCCTTGGACGTACACTGTTCCTACCACCTTAACCAGAGGTAAGACTGCCAGGTGTCCACAGAAGAGATGCTGCTACAGCCTGCCTTTTTAAAAGCTTCAAAAGTGGGTGTACTATTCTCAAATCGAGAGGACTACCAATAAATTTTTGCCTTTTGGGAAGGATTCCTCTGGAAACATGACTCAATGGTTTTCCTTACCTGCTATACTTGCACATAAATCTCACATTACTTTATAATGCCCTGGCTTGTAGATTCTTAAATCAGTCAGTTAGGACTTCATAATTATGGAGTCTAAGGTCTTTGTTAGCTGTTGTTGCTCCATACACAAAAGGAAAGATTTTGCTACTATCGCTGTAAAACCTATTAATTAAACCTACATATATACAGCCACACTTTCTACAATAAAAATGACTGTTACATGGAATGAAAGTGATTTGCTAGATTAATTACTCTAAACCTCCCTGTACAGTGCAGACTGTACAGAGCTTCACACACACAAAAAAGGGAGTTAAGTAACAAACATCTTAAAAATAACAACTTCTTACCTATCAATAACAGCAATTGAAACATGCAAGCATGTTGAAAGTAAAAAGCACAAAAAACCTCATCTGGTTCAAGCCAAGAAATTCTTCTCAAACATCTTTGCGCTGAACAGTAACGCTTTAATCTTTCTACTTCCTTAACAATCTATTTTTCTCAGAAACAAGTTTTATGGACAATATGCTTTATGAGTTAAGTGTGCAATTCATAAACGTCCAAAACACTGTCAGAAAACTGAGGCAAAATAGCCAAATATTTGGTTGCAGGGTTTTTTTAGTATTCGCAACATAGATCCATACATTGATACCGCAGAAGTACATGCAATGGTATTTTTAGAAATGTACTGCAAAACTATCAAGATGCCGCACAACTTCAGTCATCTCAAACAGACTGTATATACTAAAACTTTAATCGACTGGTATAAAAAAGAAAATGCATTATATGCAAGAAAGGGCTCAAAACTCAAGTAATATGTTGAATTGCTGCCTGCATTACTTAATTTTAAGTACAAAAAATAAAACTTATCCTAGTGATGTCAGGCAACAGATCTAATTACATATGATGCTTTTATTTTCTATCCGTCATCTTTAAGCTCTATCCCATATACGATTCTCTGTAACGTTTCCGACAGCCTCAACAGCATTCACAGAGCAGACATTAATTCTGGTCCACTAACAGTTAACGTACATTATTTAACTGTCTGACATGTCACTCCCCTATCTTTTTGACTTATGGGAAGAAGTACTTTTATAAATAACTCTGAAAATCAAGAGGAAACCACGAGATTTTTTAAAATAAAAGCACAAAGAAAAGTGTACTTGCTTTTCCTTCCATCCTGCCCCCCTCCCCCCATGTCCTGACATCGAGCTTTTCCGATCATGCCAGAAATAAACACCTAAACACAAGTAAGGGCCTAGACTACTGGATCCAACACGCTTTACAGTTAGGTGTTCAGATCAACCAAGACTAGCGACAGGAAAATATTCTCCGCGCAAAAATACCAGCATACAGCACGGCCACAACAATGGGATGAACAAAGTGTCAAACGCAGCGCTCCTGACAGGAACAAGTCAGAAAGCAGGAACCAGGAGAACACCATCCCCCTGCCTCCAACCCTGGGGTGTTTTTAAAAACAGTTGGGAGTTATTCTGTCACACACGGGTTTTTCCTCGCTTTTAGTCTTTTAAAGACAGCCGGCCGGCGCTCAGCCTGCACGGCCTTTGTCAACAGCTTACGGATGGGCAGCAGAATGTGCTACAGGTTGATAAGGAGGACACCAGCGCTGCAAACGCCCTGCCTGCAGCAGGGAAGCACCCAGAAAGAACTTGCAACGCACAGGAGAGTTTCCCCTCAACCTTCGCCGGGGGCTTTAGGC
>JAHREE010000459.1:1375336-1409942 GCA_033628505.1 Tringa tobata | reverse complement strand
TACGGAAGAAAGATTCAGCTTCAACACTAGGTTTCAAGCTGTTATCTCACTTGATGTCAAAGGTGGTTGTGGTATCTCAAGCATCCGAGTTCATTGGCAAGTAGGACAAGCCTGAGCACATATACAAGAACTCCATCTCAGGAAAATATTTTTATGTAATATGGAACAGGGGAAGGGTACCCTGCTCCAGATCTACTTTTTCCTTTCATATCGATATGACTCGTCACTGCCATCAACTCCAGCAATCAAGTGCTTAGCTTGCCATTGTCAATTAAGGGAGGAGCTTTTTCAAGATGGTGGTGATCCTACTGTATTTTTATGTGCGAGAGTATGGTAGACTGGCATGAATGTATGTTCACTACCAATTCACTGTAAATCTGCTGATAGGATGTCCTGACTGTCAGCTTGTTTGGTACAATAAATACTGCCTGGTGTTGGGAATGTTACTTCCCGCAAGCATGAAGCTTCTTTCTGCAAGTCTCCTGAATGACAAGCACACAAAGCCTGATCTCCTTTTTCTGATGTTATGATCCAGGACAAGACAAACTAGCAGTTTGTTAGAGGTCAGAGCCCTGCAAATGCAATAGATTTTTCTGGAAACTATTGTACTTTCAAAAAAGACTTGGTCTCCAAAATGTAAAATGTTTTTGGCTGCTTATATGTAAAATATGGGGGAGCAAATGGACTCATAAATATTAAAAAGTTGTAATGTGTGCATCTCCTTAAAAAAGACAACTGTGCACTTAAACTCAAAAGGGTTACCTAATGGGATTATACCACACTGGTTTGTCTTAGCCATAACTGATCTTATCACAACTCATGATGTGGAGCTGCCCACATTCCTCTTTGTACTTGCTTTTGGACTTAAAACATGAAAAGAACTTTTTCTTGAACTCTCCAAATGTTCTGTATAGTATCATACAAATTTTCTTTTTTTTTCTGGAGGTAGTTACCCTAGTAGCTACCACTTCTGTGGTCATATCGTGTGTGTTGAAAAGACAGGCTTGGTCCAAGATCTTCTGGGTCACAGTGTGTTTCCATGGACAACTACTGTTCTCTTGCTATCTGACCTCCTCATCAGTCCCTTCTCAGATGTGTGCTTATTTATAAGAATAGCGGTTAAAAGAATTTATTGATTATTATTAAGATATTTGGTGTGACTTCCAAGTCAGGTAGCAAATTTGAATGAGCAGTACAGCACTCTGCTGGATACAATTGAAATCTCATGGTCTTCTGTAGTCCAAGACATACTTGCTATTCACCTACAGCAAGATTCGTTATTTCAACCCCTGGACAAACTATGGTGCTTGAAGTCAGGCATATCAGCTCAGATTGATCTTTCATTCCTGCTTTTTGAAGTTCTTTGCAGGTGCAAATTATGAACTGATAGGGAAGTGAGGATAGCAGTCACCTACTTCCACTGTCACAGGGAAGTATGAAGCAGCTTAGGATGCACACGTGATCTCTACTGATGCTGCTGTTTAAAGAAAAAAAAAAAGGTTCTTCAAGTGTGAAGTCAACATAATGCTTTTAATAGCTCAGAAGACCTCTTAACTGTAACAAAAATCTTTTTGCAGTAGCCCAGGAGAGACATGACAACAATCTTGGATTTGTGTAACAAGGTATACATATTGAAAAAACAGCAAATAAAGAAGTGAGTTAACTGAAGGAAACCACAGGATGCCATTTTGTGTCTTAAAAATATTAATTCTAACATTGCATTATTGCCACTTTGCCCGATTTTAGTCAAGCCGCCTGAAATTTGTGATTATTTGGCATATAAGGGAAAGCAGCATAAAATAATAGAATCTGAGAATAGGTTAGTCAGGGAGAAAGTAGCCTTTTTGTTGAACCTTCCATATTCATTGAAAGGGCTTTTTTTTCTGTCTTTTTTTCTTACTGCTCTTGTCTTCATTTACTCCAAGGTAGACGCAGGAAAGATTAAATTGCTAAATTGTGTTGTTCTTGAAAGTGGGAACAAAAAAAACCTGCAGTACTTCATTTTTGTTTTTTAGCAGTTCCTTCCATATTGTCCAGGAGTTCATAATAAAATGATCTGCAATTTGCATGTTCCCTGTACTACCCTCATTAAAGTTCTGATTAGTATTGTGTGATGATCCATGTTACATTTCGACAGTAGATGGTGGTTAGGAAAGTAGGGGGAACAGATGTAAAACTCAAAGGTTTGGGTTGTTTTTTTTTTTCTCCTAAATGCACAAAAAAGTCAAATGCTTTTGCTTGCTATAAGGAATAACAATACATGTGTGGAAGTAATTATTGAAACTAGAAAATGTTTGAAAACATTTTTCCAATACTCTTTATCACTGTTGATGAGCAGATTGCTCTTCAATCTCAGAAATACTTTACTAACTTGAGTGGTGAGGGGAGTAAAGGTGAACTAATCATGAAATGCAGTATTATCATGAAGATATTTTTTCCTTACGAAAGTGCTAGAAAACTAGTAATTACTAAATGCCTTAGTATCATTCTGTGTTGCTTGAGTCATGTAGTCATTTTTGTCTCTTGCCTTCTCCTCCCCTTGGTCAGCTTGATTTTTAAATCCTGGATTCTATCTGAAAGGCTTAATGCATGAATTCATCTGGAATTTAGGTGGTAATTCATAGTCATAAGAAGTACATACAGCTATCAGTTAGGCAGTAATATCTGTCACTGCGCAGTGTGTCAGCAGAAATGATAAAATTTCCCTTGAGCAATAGAAAAGTTAAAGGAATTGTTACTTATTTAAAAATAATAAACAGCATGCCAACAATTCAGTCCAAACATGGGAAACCATGAATTTGTATACATAACTTTAACTGTGTTTTGAGCTGTTTCATGAAATTCAGATACCGAATTTTTTGGATATACTGTAGATTTTCTGTGTAAGAGAGAGTAGTCCTCTGTGCACTAGCGTGAACACACCTGTTTGCATAAGTTCTACTGGTAGAAGCAACTGTTAGAAGAGCTACCACTGTACCATATTTTTTGCACTCTATAGATCTCTAATGTTATACTAACTGACAATTTGTGCAGTTTGACAAATAAATAATATGAAAAATTAAATTTGTTCAGGAAGTGGTTCCTTTGCAGTACTTCTGTAAGTAGATTTTTTTTTTTTTTAACTGCACCAATTCCTCTCCCTTCCCTGTCCTTTCTGCCCCCCCAAATTTTGGCTGCGTCCATTGATGTGTATTCCAAACATGGAGGTAAGTAGGTAAGTTTTCGCCCTCCCATTAGGAACTGGATGTTGCAGCTTGTGACGTACCACCTTTCAAAGAAGTCACCCCTTTGACCGAAGATGATCATGAACAAGTATCTCTGCTCTTCAGAAACAATGCAAAGGAAGTGAGATTTTTTGCCTTTGTGACTATCTAGAACATTAATACAACTGTTGAGAAGTTGATAATACTGTGTTTATATTAACTTGTATTCATCTTCAGATTGACAATTGTAGCTTCCCTGTAGCATTATAGAATTTGGCTAGTGCTGTCAAGGTTTGGGGGGGAGAGGGGAGCGGGCGGGGAAGCAGTTTTGTGTTTCTATGATTTATATATGGTATTTATTTATGTATTGACTTAAGATGCTAGGCTAATACCTTTGTATCCTGCTGGTTTTCTGGCTTGTAAGTAAAAACAATTAAATAACATTTATAAAACAGTTCTGGAACAAAGTTAAGGGGTTCTTTTTTTGTGTAAACATTTGAAAGGAGCTGTTAATGATGCCCAGCAAACTAGATGAATGGATATCTTGTTTACTTTTGTAAATGCTAGAACAGAATGCAGTGTTATCTAAGATACATTATTATCTGATGTTTTAGGTTTTCTTGTAAAGCAGAAGATGTCACCAGCTCTTACTGCATTTAATTTAGTGCTTTATAGACAATTTTTTTCAAGGAGGTATCTGAGAGCTACTTGTTTTAAAAGCCTCTAATGTTGTGTATGTTGCTTTTTGTAAACGTTCTTGCGGATGTCTCAAATGATAATCCTACTACATCTGCCTGTGCAGTGACTTTTAATTTGCACAAGTAATAGTATATATAAATCTTGTAATTATGTACAGATGCAAGTTTTAAAGGTGCAAATAGCAGAAGGGGCTCCATGACACTGGGTATGTCTTGTCCAGAGTTATGGCAATGGCTCAAGAAGCTCTGTCATACACTTATTATACACAGACAATGATAATTCTCTGACCTTATCTAAACACAATTCAGGACTCCCTTAGAGCAACTGGTGAGTCGGGGGGCATTTCAAATAAAATAAAACATGATGCTTAAATTTGAAGACGCTTGCTGTAGGGCATGCAACTCTTTAGTTCTTCTCTTACGTTTTAGAATTTTATCAAAATAAGGTGGCATCCCATGAATTTGATGCATAGGACTTAATGAATAAGGAACAGTGTTATACTCAAAGTATGTAAGCTTGTGCATCATCATGTGTGGCTGGAAGATAAGTCCTATATTAAAACACCAAACTGAAATTTGAATTATCTTTTTTATTTTTTCATAAAATTACTTCTATCAAGAGGTGGATTCTATTTAGAGACTCTCTAACGGTTCGTGCTTCACTGTGTCTTCTGCATGTCAATAATGGATCAGGCCTCTAACCAGGAGGGCATGAGAAAGACACATAATTTCTACCATAAACTTGACGTTCATAAAACCAAGAGCTGACCCTGCCTTTAGGTATATGTTTTCCCTGCTTCCCTCACCCACCAGCTGCATTTCACTTGAGAACCTGTGAAACAGGAAATTGCTAGTTTAGGAATCGTTTGGAATTTTTCCCATCTTAAAATTTCTCAAGGTATGATTTGGTCTCTGAACATTTGCAGTTGTGTATTTGTTTGTGTAAATATATGCAGTACTACTAAAGAAAGCGTGTAAGCATTTCTCCTTTAGTGGTTTTTTGTCTTGCTTTGTTATTTAGGCTGTAAATGAGCCCTGTGGTGGTTTACTCTTGTGAGGAAAGTCAAAGCATAGAGTTTCTCTCCATGAATATACAGTCCCAAACTGAAAGCCAAGTGAGAGGAAGGGAATTGCTATTGGTCTCAATGGGAGAATAGCCTCTTGGGAAAGGGGGCAGCTTAACAAAGAATGGGGAATATTTTCCAAAGCCTTGGTATGTTTAAATATTTACTTTTTCTACCAGCAGCGGATACACAAAATTTTACTATATACTTTTATACAACACAATCAATGTTTCACCAGTGGCTTCTTAGTATCAATGAGAAGAAAGTCCCTCTAACGTTCCTCCCTCGCAATTAAGAAAAAATCCACATCCCCTATTGAATTCTCATGCTTACATGTAAGCATCCAAGTCTCAATAGCTGTCTATATACCATGAAATTATCGATGCAATTGGCACTATTTTAAAGACATCAAAGTTTTGAAAGTATATGGATACATTTCTTCTTCTTAAGGATAGTCTTTATAAAAATGACTGAGCCATAATCTTAAGAAATTTACATTGGTCCTGCTCAGGTTATAGCTGTTCTTTGTACAAAAAGGAGGACAAATGTTTTATTATAAAATGTAAATACTATTGTTGCTTATCATGTCATTGGCTCTTTTTTAAATAAGTAGTTAGTTTTGCTTTTATTACATATAGCTTCAATGCAGGCACATTTCTAATGAATAATGCCACCTAAGTTGGCAAGGTGCTAAGGACCTGAACCTGCAAGTTACAGAATGCAATCTGAAGAGAGTTTCTGCTCAGCACTTGGCAGGATCCAGGCCCATTTTTAATGGATCAATTCAGATAAGCTTACAAAGTTTGAATGCTTATCAGTACTCCCTTATTTGGGAAATGGGGCAAGAAACAGGTTTTCTTGCAAATTCAGTGTTGTTCCTAGTTCCTGTTACATCAGCCCATGCTAAAGGAGACATTCTGTTCTCTCTGAAAACATAATTTAATGCAATGTGCATCATTAGTGAAGAACAAATCTTACCTATCTACTATTAAGCCTCTTTTACAAATCAACTGAATTTTTTCAAGTGTGTTTCTATTTAGAGTTATTAATTTTGCAAAGTAAATGCTAACTGTCAGTGGTCTGCAAAAAATGCAGGGGAAATACAAGCAGGATAATTACATTTTCTGTCTCCCGGTTGCAGGGGTTTGGTTTCAGATTTTGCCATGCGTGAGGGTGGTTTGGCAGGGTACAGGAGATGGAGATCACAGCAGCAGCTGGAGAGTCACGAACAAGCAGGTGAGGAGGGACCCAAGTGCGGGAGGTGGATTTGACCACTGGTTGAATAGAGGCCTTTTCTGTGGCTGAATTCTTGACTAGTCACTCCAACTCTTCTTTCTGTTGCTGTCATAGTTTTGCACTACTTGTGTAAAATGTGAATTTTCTGTTAAAATTACAAGGAGTCTGGCAAAAAGCAGAAGTGATCAGATGGTTTGGGTTTTGTTTGTTTGGGTGGTTTGGTTTTTTCCCCCCAGTCTTAGTCAAACCAATGACTATGACAGGGCTTTTGTCAAAAATTACGCAGCTGTGTAACCAACATGAAGGTGCCTCAGAACGTAGTCATGTGACATTCTGTAACAGCAATCCCTGACTCCGAAGGTCCCTTCCCAGTCACCGTTACCAACCCAGCACTGCAGTGTGCCCCAGCCATTCCTCAGCGATGCGTGCCATGATGGAAACTGAGGCAAAGTCATTGAAGTAGCCTCAGGTAAACCAAACCAACCAGCTTCCTTCCACCAGCACCACTCCCCTCCCTCTCCCCCCCAAAAAACCCTAAAACCACACCACAACAACAAAAAAAAACAAATTTCAGAGGGAGGTGACAGCCACTTCCAGACAACTTTTATGGTAATTACTCACATGCAATATTGTGAAATATTTAAGAATAACATCACTTTAATATGAAATTAAATGTCAGAACAGGTGATATAGTGATTGTATTATTGGGTAGCATACTGTATTCAATTAAAACTTGTCTAGTTAATAAATCTCAACTATTGCTGGCTGCTGCTGTGAAGAATCCTAAAATCATTTTTCAAGGAGATCCAACCTGTTCATAACAGTGCCCCAGGAATCGGTCAACTGATGCACAACACAGTCAGATGATAGCAATCTCCAGTCAACGTCACAAGATGCAATCACAGGAGTAAAAACCAAGTTGAAAATTACAAAAAACTTGGAACCTCTAGAAGCTTATGAGCCATAGAAATGACCTACTACTCACTTCTTGCTACTTCTAAATCCTGCATCAAAAGCAGTGTGGCCAGGAGGTCGAGGGAGGTGATTCTGCCCCTCTACTCCACTCTGGTGAGACTCCACCTGGAGTACTCCGTACAGCTCTGGGGCCCCCAATATAAGAAGGACATGGACCTGTTGGAGCAGGTCCAGAAGAGGACCACGACAATGATCACAGGGCTGGAGCACCTCTCCTATGAAGACAGGTTCTTCATCCCGCAGAAGAGAAGGCTGTAGGAAGAGCTTATAATGGCTTTGCAGTAGCTAAAGGGGGCCTAGAGGAGGGATGGGGAGGGACTCTTTAGGAGGGTATGTAGCAATAGGACAAGGGGTAGTAGTTTTAAGTTGAAAGAGGGGAGGTTTGGATTAAGACATATTAGGAAGAAATTCTCTACTGTGAGGGTGGTGAGACACTGGAACAGGTTGCCCAAGGAAGCTGTAGATGCCCCATCCCTGGAGGTGTTCAGGGCCAGGTTGGATGGGGCTTTGAGCAACCTGGTCTAGTGGGAGGTGTCCCTGCCCATGGCAAGGGGGGTTGGAATTTGATGACCTTTAAGGTCCCTCCCAATTATATAATTCTGTGTAATTGTTAATTTTGTTGCCAGTTAGTCGGTTTTTAAGTTGGGAGAGTTGGAAAAATTGCAGTTGGTCTTTGTCATGAGCTCTTTTTTTATATTGTATTGATGCAGCAGATGTTGCTGGGAATCACAACCCTGATCCACAGACGAGGAGGAATAACTCTTTT
The DNA here is from genome assembly GCA_033628505.1 of Tringa tobata. Taxonomy (NCBI): domain Eukaryota; kingdom Metazoa; phylum Chordata; class Aves; order Charadriiformes; family Scolopacidae; genus Tringa; species Tringa tobata. Next base: position 1,402,000 of record JAHREE010000459.1, on the reverse strand, counting down.
TTCAAGATAACACTTTTGAATGCTGTGTTACCTGTGTACACGTCTCTTTCCTAATGAAGCATGGTAAAAAAGGAGCACAATTCTGCACAGTTGGCAAGGCTAAAAAGGAAACAGCATCTACCAAATGATACAATTGGTATATTACATAGGAAAATAATCCACGCTCTTCCTTCACCCTAAAGAAAACACCAGGGTTTTCTCATCTGGTTACTATTCATATGCTTCTCTTTTTTTCCTATGTAATGTGCTTTACAAATTGTTTCATTATTCACAGAAACATTTAGGAAAGAACTTGTGTCTTCAAACATACATAAAATCTTAAATTTATAAGTATAAAGTTTATTTTATTGAACTAAGCCTCGCTTTGAAATGTTTCCATTACACTCATTCAGAAGTGCAGGAATCACAGCTAAGATGTCAATTCAGGGGAGTGTTTAAAGTCATGCTAAATAAACAATAAATACCAGAAGGGTTAAAGATTAAAAATTAAACTTTTAACTACTATCTGCTTGCTTTGCAGCCTTAATACGTGGGATATGATTCCTGCTCTGCATTAGCATTCAGGAAGTTTTTCACCAGGAACATGTAATTGTTTGTATTAGAAGCTTAACTGTTGTATGCGAAATTAGAATCATGCCTATGGGTATTTAAAATGGAAGAATAATACCAGCTAATGACTTCAGTGTAACTAGTAAAATTACATCAGGGAGAGTATTTCAGATTTTTCAGATTGGACAAATTTATATTGATGAGAAATATACAAGATTTAGCTCCATAAAATTTAATGAAACCAAGCATATATTGAGGAAATGAAAGTGTACAGGCTTATTTGTTGCAATGTGTGGAAATTGGTTAACTTTTTATTTGAGGGAGAAACAAAGTTCTGCTTTATGGAAATTTCTGATTATTTTTCTGAAACATTGTTACTTCTTTTTGACGTAAACAGTTATATGGTCTTGCAGATAGGTTTCTTTAGTAAATTATACTTATTGAACTTGCTGTATCTTCACAAACAAACATATTTCTTTACCAGCAGTAGACAGAGGCATATTTCTTTGCAGAAAGGACTGAGTCATTTTGAAATACAGAAGGAAACTAGAGGAGTGTCTGTTCAAAGTTCCAAGTATTTTCTAGAAAAATGCTCCATGGCTTTTCTGGCTGTTTTCAACTGTGTAACATCCTCTTCTGCTCAAAGATAAAGATAACACACACCTACTCTAAAGACCTCCCAGCTCATTACGTTGGATAATGTCAGTAGGCTCTACCATTCAGGCCCTGGCAAAATTCATTTGCATTCATCGTCTGGCTTACCAAATGAGCTATGATTTGTATCATAGGTTTTGTTTTAATTACTCCAGGAAGCAGAACTGCTTCTCACTTTTATCCTCAATACGCGGTGTAACTGCATCCTCCAATGTCAGCAAAGTTTTGCTTAATCTACATTGTTGGGTGCTCTAAATAACTTCTTGCTGTGAAAGGTATGAGGCAGAGCATTTTGGATCTTAATTGCAAAGATTAAAATAGGATCAGTTTTTTGGACTCCCTAGTGAAGATATGAAATCTGAAAAGATTAGAATAGAATTAGTAAATTAGAAAATTATTTATTTACTTATTAATATAATTAGTTGGAGAACTTGTAGTAGAATACTTGACACTTGAAAAGTGTTTAAAAAAGAGAGATGCAGATTCAAATACACCCATGCTTTAATGAACCAGCTACAACTTTCAGGCAATCAGTGGATGCATGAGTACTAAAATAGAATGAGATAAATCTCATTTTTAAAGTTGGACAGTTTATTCAGAGATTGAATCAAATTAAGAGCGTGTGCATATGTTCTACTAGCATAGAAACAGTATAGTGAATGAACACAAAGATAAGCCTAATAATGTTATCCATAGAACATCTGAAAGGAAGTAGAACAGAACAACATGTTTTAACCAAACAGCTCACAAAGCAGTCCTCTGTTATATGAAAGCTAATTAGGACAGAGTCCAACAATTGCAAAAGATATTTAATTGTAAAGAGATATCCAGCAATGTTTTGTCTTATCTCTTAAGCAGATCATTAAAGGCTTCCTGTTATATTTCTTCATGACTTCTTTTCAGGAAAATCTATTACCCTCTCCTCAGGAGGAGATTGAGACCTACCAGAACAAATTATCTGGCCTACTCCCAGCCACCCTGTCTTCTGAGATCCAGACGGGGAATAATAATAATAACCTGCATGAATAGTTCCTGCAATAACCGTCTGCTCTGATTGTTGCCTTTCCTCATTTTCCTCATCATACTACACAACATACATATGTTCAAAATTTTGATCCAATCAAGTCTGTTGCACGTGTGCAGACAAACTTCTGAATGTATCTGGGAAGTCATCACAGCACAAAGTGGAGCCATGAGTTTTGCCATAGCAGCAAGTTTGGGTAGTCTCAAATTCCAGAGGAGAAGACAGAAATTATCTGTAACAGTTCATGTCAGGAGAAGAAGTGCTGGCACCATACGAGAAGTTTCTCAAAGTCTTTCTGTCAACACCATCTTTTGCTTTCATATGCTTTTGCATGTGATAGTGGCCTGATAGTCTGGGGCAAAATCCTTAAAAAGGCAGCAACTCTTTCTACAGTTAAACAAGGTCTGGATAGAATAATCTTTCATCTTATTGGGGGAGTCTTTCTTTTCTATACATATGAAAATGGAGGAAATAGATGTAATTAGCTAGACTGTACCCCAGACTGATGCCTAAAGGTATCATTGTTTATTTTTTACACATAGAAATCAGTATTTTAAAAATAACTTTTCAGCTGAACTTATTCCCGTGTTCTTAGTTGGCGCTTGTTCTTTTTTTCCTTTCTTGGTCTTCCTCCACAGCCTTCTAATAGAAATCACTATACAGTTCTTGTTCTCCGCCCAGCCTTTGGATTTCTAACTCAACTCGAGTTTATCGCTCTTCTTGGGGGAAATGTGTGCTTTACAAGTGTGTTTTTCTGGGCTTCCTCCTTGTCACACTGTAAAATCGATGCAAAGTATGTCCTGTCATTTTTCTAAGCAGAGAGAGAAATTGTATAATCTCTCTAGAACAGATGTTTCATTGCCACTTGACCTGTCTATGATCTACTGTTCTTAAAGGTCCTATCTGTAGGTAATTGTACTTTTTCGTGAAAAGTGTTTTGGTCTAGAAAAAGGCAGATAATGTCTATGTGGTTTTGCCCCTGCTTTATTTCAATGTATTCTTCAATAACAAAGCAACTGAATATAATATTTAAAAATCAGTTTGTTTTCTGAAATCAAGTGAACTTCATCCAAGCTCAAAATCCTGACAGTCAGTTCTAACATTTGCAAGTACACACTGAAGAAAAATATTTTGACATCTAGGCTGTCAAATAATCTGTCAGTAACAGTTATATCTTTCAGGGAGAGAAATTATAACTTCTGGAGTAATTTATTGGGAAAGTAATACGTTTACTTCAGTGAAATACCCTACCGGATAAGCATTGGAGAAGTTACTTAGCATTTTTGCAGGGGAAGTAGTTGGCTTCACAACATGAGTTATTCTCTAGTGATAAAAAAACAACCAACCAAACAAAAAAAAACCGCAACAAACAAAATGGTTGCTAGAAATCATGAAGAAAGAGTAGGTACCTGCAAACAGCAGTATGTGCACATATGTTTAATAAGCATTAGGAACCTCGCGCTGAAGGCTGTAACGCATCAAGAAAAGGAAAGGGGTGCTCGGGATCGTACTCCTCACAGAGGAGGCTTGTGGGGCACAAGGGGTTATACACCAAATGCTTTACTTGGAGTTACTCTCTTAAAAGCTAGAGAAGTTCTTAGCTCTGTTGTGCTACGTCTGGAAAAACAGCTCTGTCTTTGGGCAGAGGTGTTTCTGGCATGTTGCAATGACGGCTCTGTGGAGCTTTCACAGCTGTTGGTTTTGCATCTTCCAATTTTGCTTCTCTGACATTTTTCATTTTTCTTTGTCTGTTAAAAAGTAGTCTTGTTTCTGTAGAGAAATGTCTGAGGATTATGTGTAATGACGGTAGCGATCATTTCCAAAGTGCTCAGAGGACTAAAGCCCAGGTTTTGTCGGCTGGTGTTTTGCTGTTAGATAGTACCAGTCTGAGGGTACATGGTGTGTCTGTTTTTAATCTGGCATAATTTGTGTCCCATACCGATTCATACATAAAATTTTAAGTACTAATTGTGGCTTCTTGGAGAGAAAATGCATTTTATCATGTAATTAACAAAGAGTAAATAATAACAACTAGTTATTGCTATTGTTGGCAACGATGACAATAAAAGATATGATTTTGCAAGAGTAAGCAAGACCAGGTCATGTCGGAAGACTGGCAACTTTAAAGATTATTCAGCAATTAAAGAAAGCTGTTTTTAACATAGACAATCTCAGCTTTCAAGTTCTTCTTAACTCTGCCTGTAATTAGTCAACCAAGTCTCATTGGAACTTACCCTTCCCTTGATGGTTAATGCCAGTAGCAGTGCTCCGTTAAGCTACTTCTTCCAGAATCTTTTTCAGTGCTTTTCCTGACGCAGGAGAAGTTTTCCCTTTTCAGATAGGCTAAGCAATTAGATTCAGTTGATGAAATTTACTCTGAGCTTCATGTGTTCTGAGTCACTTGTTAGAAATTACAAAAGCAAATGTGTAAGACATGATCTTATATTGTTACATCTTACCACCTCTACATCCACCTTTTATTCTGTTGACATTTTTAGTGGAAAGACAACATAACAAATTATTGTGGAACTTCCTTGTTTTATTATTTTCATTTATCTTCAGTGAAACTAAGAAATGAAAAACTGTTGCTATATTCATCTTTATTTATCCTCCTTATTTGTTCTTCTGTATTTCATCTTTTTCTGAGGCAAAACAGAAGAGGGGGAATGAGAAGGCTGAGGCTGAAAAAAGGAAAAGGTAAAAGAAAAGCAAAACAGGGGAAAATAACTAAAAAACTTCATACTTTTTATGGAAACTTTTAACTTGAAAAGATATCCTATTTGAAGGGTTACAGTTATTTTATATGGAATAACAGTAATTTTCTCTTTTTTAAAAAAAATCTCAGTCATTTCCGATGTAAATGAGCATAGCTTACCAAGGTCAATCGAGGACAAGTTGCACAAACTTTAGCTACTATATTAGCCCATACTTAATATATTTTAAAATACTTTATCTGAGTTGACAAGATGTGCATATGGTATCTGAGTTCCCAGACTGAAGGGCTGCAGCCTTTAGCCTTTTAGCCTTCCTGTCTGTCTCTTTGCTGTTGTATTTTACTCACGATCTTACTGCATCAGACTTGAATTATCAGCCCTTTTTTTGTCAATAAAGCATCCAGCATATTAAAATGTTTTGTATAAATTATAATAAGAAATTTGAACCCATTTCAACTAAAAAAAATGATTATCTTTTTCAAAATGATAGCCAATTTGAAAAATAAACTGTTTAAGCTTTTTAAAATGTATTGTGGACATAGTCATGATTTATGTGCAGTCAGTTATTTTGTATCTATTGAAAAAAAACAAGTGTTTATCTTGCATTTCATAAATCAGATTTTTCTGTATACAAGGCACACGTAAACAAAAATATTTGGAGACTGCATATTTGTGACATGATGACATATAATGTAATGTACAAACACCGGTTATTTTGAAGTACCCTGTTCCCCTACAATGAAAATAAAATGACAGATGATGCTCGCTTTACTGTATTACAGTTCAGCTGGTGGAACCTTCCAAATTCAGGTGGTACTGTTGTTTTTTCCAAATAGGTGTACCGAGAGGTTAAATATTTTATTAGTGACCTATCTTTGCATCAGAGTGATACGTCAAAACTGATGTGGTGTTTTGTGCGTTTAAGCTATTTGGAAATTCTTTTCCCCCATATTAATTGTGTTTTCTTCAGAGACAAATTCAGGTTGTACTGAAATCAGTGAAACATTTCCACTAGGTTCTATGGGATCAGGAATCAGCTGTCAGAGGACAGGGGAAGAACACTGCTGCCTCCTGAAGCTGATCTAAAACCGTGCTGTTGCCAAACGGGGAAGTCATGTTCTTGCTTCCACCCATGGCCGTATTTCTGGTTGCATCTTTCATGTCCGCCTAGCGATCATGTGGCTGTGCAGAAAGCAAGGTCAGCTTGCTGATCCGCATGAAGAGTATCACAAGCAAGAAAAAAGTTATTCTTCCTGGAGAAGAGGAGACCTTATAGCGGCCTTTCAGTATCTGAAGAGGGCCTACAAGAAAGCTGGAGAGGGAGTTTTTTCAAGGGCGTGTTGTGGTAGGTCAGAAGGTAGTGTTTTCAAATTGGAAGAGGGCAGATTTAGATATTAGGAAGAAATTTTTCACTGTGAGGGTGGTGAGACACTGGAACAGGTTACCCAGAGAAGTTGTGGATGCCCCATCCCTAGAGGTGTTCAAGGCCAGGCTGGATGGGGCTTTGAGCAACCTGCTCTAGTGGGAAGTGTCCCTGCCCATGGCAGGGGGGTTGGAACTGAATGATCTTTAAGGCCCTTCCAACCCAAACTATTGTAGGATTTGGTTATCTTGTGATAATTACTAGGGCAAACAGTGTCAGCTATTGTTCATGTGGTGCAGATTCCAAGCTGTGAATCGACATCCATAAGATACTTAAATTCAATACAAAAAGAACTGAGAACACAAAATTTAGTACTGCTAAGGTATTTTATTTTGGGAGAACCAAAACAAACAGGCTGAGTCTTGTGGAGAAGATGTAATGTCACATTATTACATTTTTCCAATATAAATGCAGCTGGAAAAGGCTAAAGAAAATCATGTTTAAAGCACAAAAGGTTGAGCAGTATATAGGATGAAAACTAGAATTAGCTAAAAGGAGTTATCTGACTGGCTATTTAAATAAGCATTGCAGCACAGAAGCTTTCAAGCAAGGTTGAGAATCATCAACAGGCCTAACATATTAGTACCTCATAAAGTACAGTGCATAAAAGTGATTTAAAAACCCCAAGCATTTCTATTATTACTTAGTCAATGATGCAGATTCTTCTAACATTTTATCCATTTTTTGTTTGTTGTCAAGGCTGCAAATATGTTAAACATTTATAGGATCCTCTATAAAATTATTTCTTGTTGTTCTTTTGCTACTGCATCTAGTAAAATAGTCTTGCATTTATGTTTATGTCTTGTCATTTTTTGCACCACATCCCTTTTTGTGAAATCAAGAAATACCAAATAAGAAAAATGCAAATGGACTGTGCAAAAGGTAAGTAGCTTTCTAATACCAGAGGGAAAAAAAGCTGGGTTTATTCCCCAGATATTCCCATAAGCCAAAGTAATCATGGAAATATCTGAACCTTGTATCCTTAGTTTGCTTTCATAGGTTTCAAAAGCTCTGTTACTTTCAGCCAAACATATGCTATTAATGTTTCCAAATGCCTGTATCTTATTTAATTAAAACAGTTTCAGCACTATCTGCTATCTCAATTAAGTGATAAAAAGCAGACTTCGTAGAGTGAAGGCCAGACTCCAGAATCTGATATTCCTAAAATTTCTTTCTGTCAAGAATTTTAATGAATTCTTTATTGTTTTCTTCCTATTGCATTAACACACTCTTTGGTGTTTTTATTATAGATGTCTGGAATCCTGTCTAAGTTTCTGTCTAAATTGTGGGGGGGCTTGTATTTGAAATACATTTTTGGCTGCTTTCTTAAGTCTGACTGTCTTCCTAGTGTCTTTCTGTGCACTTTTTGTGGTTCAGACTTATTTGTTTCATTGATAAATAGTTTTGTATACAATTCTCTATTCCTAGTTATGTGTCCTTTGCATTGCTAGATTTGTAATTATTTCAAAAGAAGAGAACAAACTTGAAAAACGTAGTAAACCTATGCAGTTATATGACTACCGAGTAAAGAAACACAGGATTAGTCAGTGAAGCGAACAAGGCAAGTAAAATATAACTGGGACTTCAGTGGAACATTTGACAATGTTTCGTTTGGTTTTACATGGATTAGCAAAGGTTACCTGGACTGCAAGCACTCTCCTAAACCAAGGATGAGGATAAATGTCTCAGGCTGGAAGGAACACTTGGTGACATGGAGCACTGTTCTGTCTTATTTGGTATCTTAGTAAGTCATTCAGAAAAAAAAGGAAGGAAGTTGAGTTTTATCAGTTATCATGAATTCTAACATGCAAACACCAGAGGAATGCAATAATGCAAATGCAGAAAACAACAAATGAAAGAATTCTTGGCCAAGCACGAGTTAGTGCCGCTCAGGCAATGTGCTCAAAAACAACCTTATTCCAGGAGAGGGACAAACCTGGATGACAGAAACGATGAAAGAAACCAAGCAGCAGCATCAGGTAAGTATATACAGCAAAAGACCAATGCAATTTTGAATAGCAGAAATACAACCTAAGAGACCAACGTGGATTGCCTTCTTTTCACAAAACTTTTGTGATCATATTTGAAATACTGATTTCAGTTTCATCTCAATAGCAGAAAAATAACTAGGGGATTTACAAAAGAACAGAAAACTGTCAGGGAGATTAATATGATGTAAAAACCTGAACAAATTAAACTGATACTGATTATCCTAACTAACAATCTCTCGAGGAGTGGAGTGGAGTTAGTAAGCTCCCTAAAGTCTGGATCCCAAGGTTTGGCATTACGTCTTTACAATTTCAGAGATTAAAATTGTCAGCAAAAAAGGGAATATTGACCATGTTTCTTGTGGTTCCTGGTTATCCTATTCCCAAAATTTGCTAGATGTTTGTGTCTTCTTCTAAAACAGATTTAAATAATCAGGATTAATATACAATTGAAATATATAAGCTGAGGAAGCCCTACAGCATCAAGAAGGGAAGTAGAGTGCAACTCATTAAATAAAATGAAAGAAAATGGATGAAATTTAAAAGCATAAGATTCAGGGTCATTATTAGCAAACATCTAGTTACTGATGTCTACATGGCAGCATAAATCATTGCTTTGAACATTTGAAACTATATAGGAAAAGACATGGAAAAATCAGTGATTAATTCTGTATTGGTTGGATGTATGAGGATGACTAATAAAATAGGTTTTTAATATCTAAAATCTGTACTCCATCCAGGAAATTGAAACTGCATGCACATGCATACAAAGGATACCAGAATTTGCCCCTATAAGTGGTAAAATCCAATGACTTCCATTTGGCAAGACAATCCCAAACTATTCTATGCTGCATGAGAATGAAGACTATAAATAAGTAATGTATTTATTTTTAAATAAATGGAAAAGACTAAATTTGTCCATATTCCTAAATGCTCATAAATCATTGTGATTTACAGTGTCAGTCTTATTTTTCAGTTCTGCCTTCTATTTCAGTTCAGTTTAAAGGCTGTACATATGGAGAGACTGACTACAAGATCTTCAATCTCTGGAAATCCAAATCTAACGGAAAAAAAAATTCTGGTGAGGTTACCCCTTTACCTACAGGAAGAAGTGGCAGTACTTGTAATTAAGCATTGTCCCAGTCCAAACGGCATTCTGTTTACTTAAATTCAGGAACTATGGGATATAGGTATACCTTTGTAAAAAGATGTATATTGAGGATTCACTGGAAGGAAAGCAAGTAATGGGTCAATAGGAACATTTTATGTAGTTTTCATGCTGCAGAGTTGGGTAGGTGAATTGGAGGTTTCCCTGTTGTAAGCAGAGCCCAAGAAGCACCCAGAACTGGTCATCAGTAAGTATTTCTGCTGACCGGAATGCTGGGAATAAATAGGGAGACTGGAGCAGAATTTCAGCTTTATGGTGTGTTTTCTATAAAAAGCTCCCTTTTGATGTCTCTCTCAGTTTCATTCTGCTCATTCTTCATATCAAAGCTAAAACTTCCTTTCCCTGCAACTCCTCCATTTCACATCAGTTTGCGGCACAGTGAATTAACTCTTCCAAACCAGGAGTCGATAATGTCTTGCTTCAGGAGGTGCCTAATCACTGTGATGAATTGTCCTAAAAAATCACAGACCTTTACAGATGACATTTTCATCTGCAGTAAGTTGAAGATGGGTTTAGCAAACAGCTCCTTTCTCCAACAGCCGGGATTAGTCATCTCATTCTTACATCGAGCATAAAGTAGTTATTTTAAATGGGGAATTATGGAAGAGCCAAATAATTCTGGATTATTGATCTATTTGTCTGCTGGGAGGTTGTGAGTGAAAAATCTTTTGCTCTGTTGTTCTTAATTCAGATGCCATTAGTGGAGAGGTTACTCTAGGATCACTATGAAAGAAATTGATATAATGCCCACAGTGCTGAAAAAAGTGTTTCATTTCCAAATAAAAATAAATGGAAGTTAACATAGAAAAAAAATGTGATGTTTGGTAACTTAGAAACCACAATGTTTTACAGTAGCAACATCAATCAGAAGCTGCTATAAAGCATGGCTTAAGACCTTGTGGAATTGTACTTAATACCTCAGGCATAAACAGCCTAACTACAGTGTAATCAGTGATTACCACCCCTGTCTTCTAAAGGATCTATTTGCACTTACTTTGACTATCATAAGTGATAGACTGACTCAATTTTATGTGTGGTATAAATACGCTTTTTCTCATTTCACAATAATTGCCTGTGGTTGTTTAATTTGTCGTTGTGATTGAGATCTTTCCTCATTTACACTCCCAAAGTCCTATTGACTTGATGTAACAGTAACACATTGTGTAACTATGAAAATTAGTGCAGGGTATGATGCAGTAAAATAGCATAAATTGTCCGTATTCATACCCAAGTAATCGAGAGTGCTTTGTAGTAATTTCTACAGTATGTTTTTCTATCTTTAGAAAAACAACAACGCGTCTTATAATAATGAGTAAGAAACTGCAGAAAGCTTCCGGCTCAGTGCAGGTGTTTGCAGCTTTTTGCCCCTCTCCTGACTGACGTGGTGCCAGTTTGCACGGGGGACGAGTCGCCTTCCAGCACACACCTCTGGGGGTGCCCAGCTGAAGCCCTTGGAGGCAGCTGCCTCCCTGGATCACATCACGCTCCTGTTACATCCCCTCTCTCGCTCCTCCACCACACTTTGCTGCCTGTTTTAATTTTTTTCACCTGAAGAGCAGAAGCAATTTAGCTTTATAATTGTACTCCTTTTTTTTTTTTTTTTTTTAAAAAGAATTCCTTCACGTTTCTCTTTATGGCCAAGTAGTTCTAAACATCAGTTTGAAACCAAGCCAGAAGGGATCTTCTGGCCTGATTGGGAGTGGCCAGCTGCGGGGGTCCTGCACTGGATTTCCCAACCAGCTCTATGGGGCTGTGCTCACAGGGGACCACTGGGGCAGAGCATCGCAGCTGCCCCACCGGGCGGTCCTGCATCAGGCAGCCTTCTGGGGAGGGGCAGGCGGAAGACTTCTTTACATAAAGTTTCCCCAGTGTAAATTAGAAGCAATTTGTTTTCAAAACCCCCCTTTATGGGTACGTACATACATCTGTATTTAAAACCAGGAATGGGAAAGGAGGGACTGCTGTGTAATGCTTGCAGCTGGCCAGGAGAGCCTTTGCCGAAGGTGGGCACGTGATGGCCTGTGCCCTGGAGAGCTGGGCAAATTTGGGAGCGAGGAGGGGGAGTGGGATTGAATCCATGTCACCCACCAAAGGTGGAAGAGGCGCACCACGCTGCTAGACCCAGAGGGGAGGGCAACTGACCAGAGAGATTATCCTAGAGGCCCTTCAAAAAGTGGATCTTAGGACTTGTGGGTAGAGACTTCTGGGAGACAGAAAAGTGAGCAGGTACAATCGTTTGTGTTGGAGAAAAGGACTAGACAAGACCTCGCAGATGTGTGTGTGGGTTTTGTGTGTGGTTGGGGTGTCTTTCTCTGTATATATCAAATGGTCAAAGACAGAAGAGAGGACATAAGATCCATCTCAGGTTGCTGGAGGTACCGTCTGAGATCAAATGTTCACACCCTTCACTTTCTCCGTGACAGACCTTTATTCACACAGATGAATATAGATGGGCAACCTGCAGTCTATTCAAACTGTGCTTACTTCTACCTTTGAGCAGTCCCCTGCATGGAAACTGCTTCTGTGTTTTACCTATGTCGATAGGTACCATGATCCCGAGTGTGAAATGGTGACCCTTGGTTTCTCTCCGAAGTTCAGTGATGCACTTCCGTTCCTTATTTCAATATTGTTACTGCCTGAGCAACTTTCACCACAGTCTAGCGCTAGATACAGACCTCAGCACTGCACAGGAATCTCAGTATGAGTTAAGAATTTAAAGAGATTTTGAAAAATACTATTCAAATTCTTTTGACGTCAGCATAAATTAGTATGCAGAAGTGAAAAGGCACGATAGTTGATGTTAAGCAGCCTTTGTACAAGACTGCCCTTTAGCGAACACAGTTACTCAGAGCAGACTGTGTGGCTGCTGTATGTGTGAGGTACCAAAGGACTCTTTTACAGACTTTGTTGGAAAGAAAAAAAATCCTATCTTATTTTTTCTTTATTCTGTGGAAGATGCCATTTATTCTATAAACAGAAAGCAGCTGTTTGCAGCACTAGAATTAAACTGGGAACTCTTTTGAAAGATTTATGTTAACTAAGAGCGTTTAATAAGTTCACAATGTGAGTGTTAATGAATTAGTTGATTTTAATATGTGTTACAGTTCACAGTAGAAACATCCTTATGTTTTACCTACCCACATTTTAATTTTATCCTCAGCTGACATTCCCAGTAGGCAAGGCAAAAAGTAAACTGGGCTATCCAGTGCTACCGATCCAGGTAGACAGATAAAAAAAACAGAGAGAACCCTGGGATAAATCTGAGCCAGCTGAGAGGACAGAGAAGTGCCTGAACCTGAAGTCGTCCTCCCCAACTGGTGAGGATGAAGCACCCCCCAAAAGCATGATGGAGTGGTCAAGGTAGGCACTGGCTGGAAACAAGCACAGCGAATTTCAGGCTGAGAAAGGGAGATGGGGGAGTAAATAAACAAGGAGGGAGAATGAGGATCGGTTTTTCATCAGGTTTTCTGGCCTCTTGGATTCGCCAGTCCTCCTGCTTGCCAACAGGGGAAGTCCCCTCTTCCCTGCTTCTTTATGCCCGTTCCCAGCCTGGCTTTGTGTGGCGAGGCAGCAACGCTGTTCATCGTGGGACAAATTTGAATTCTTTGATCTTTGTATCCTAACTTCCCATTTGCCGGGTAATTAAAAGCAGACAAACATGCACGGACACGTTAAAATACATCAATCTATTTATGAGTGTAATTGAGCTGTGATTAATTTGTCACATTTCATTACAAACTAATAAAAAGCCATTACAGGGCAATGAATGGATCCTGCTAGGAGCAGGCCCGTGTCTCCTCTGTTCTGCGTAATCTGTAGCCACACACAACTCTGCCAAGCATGGGCAAAGGCTAACGGGACGATTTGGCAGTGTTTCATACCCGTGTTGCACATGTGAAAGCAACAGTGCAAGCTGTAAGAACAATTAGCATCAGAACAGCAGCAGACCTTTCAAGTCTCATATGCACTTCTGCCTCTGCGGAGGACAACGGGATAAAGAGAAACTCGCTTTTCTCTCCTTTCCTTCAAAACTGACACTACAGGGACAGAGGGACGTGATCTTCATGCTAGTGGCACCGAGGCAGCACCTCAGATACGGATTACCTCAGAATTATCCTTCTTGACAAATGGGTTGTGAAACCATGGCCTGGTCTCCTGGCCGGCCCCAGCCCTGCCTTCGCCCAAGGAACCCTGAGCTGCCTTCTCTCCAGCACCGGCTGCGGGCACACGTTGCCCTTTCCTTTCGTTACCCAGAGCTTTCCAGGGATTTTTAATCCATGTGGTGCAGGGAAAGTATGTAACTGCACAGAGCAAGCCCAGCTGGAGGGCTTTATCTGCTACTTGTTCAGGTAGCCCAGTTAAACACAGCAGCACCCACCAGCTATTCCACCTGAGCCGCAACCCATCTGCGCGAAGCTCTAGCTATGAACTTCTTCTGAAATACCCCTTCTGTGCTAAATATACTCATTCCCTGATGGCACCTTGCACCGTTTTCTCCTGCCCCCAAATTCCTGCAGTGCTGGCATCCAGTTTTGCTCCTCTTAACATTTGGGGAGGCAGGGAAAGGCACAAAGGTGGTGGCGGGGGAAATGTATTTTTAGTTCCTTTTATTGCATTTCAGTATGATCACTTTCTGGTTTCAAAGGAAATGTAACTGAAACCTGATGTGGTTTTGGAGTAAGGAAATTGTTAGGTAAAAATTAACATTTTAAATCAGGGAAATGATTTGTGATTTAAAATACTTTCTTCTTGCGGCTTTGCAGAATCACCTTCCCTTTGCCTTCAGGGTAGCCAGAACAGTTTTCAGGCCAAAACAGTGTTTGAATTCTTGCTCTTTCCAAAGAAAACTAGTGGGTGGGTTTCTGCCTGGGAGCTAAACCAGAGGTTTGCCCTAGGGCTTAGCTGCAGTTCAGCTTTGGGGATGCTCACCTTCCTTCCCGTCCTACCAGCCTCCACCAGGAATGGGCACACAGGGCCAAGAAGCAGACACAGGGATAGGTAATACCAAAGTTGTTACAATACCTGCTTTCCCACTGATCGTGCCGGAAACACAGTCTACAGCAAACACAACTTCATTTTCATAGAAGAGTGATCCACTGCTTTAGACTTAACAAGGCTCAGCAGTGTCTCCAGTTGGCTGTTCTGGCTTCTACAACCCAAAAGAACACACTGAGAATATTCAACAAGAAAATATCCTGCATCAAGCTCAACCTTGTTTTTTTATTTCTTTCTTAAAGTAGCTTGTCTATTTGCTATGACACAGCCAACTAATGGAGAGGTTTCTGTTCTTTGGTTTGTTTAACAAATATCAACACCATTATAGTCACTTTCAGTCTTTTGAGCAATGGAAGTGTACCATACCAAACCAAGCCTGGAAATGCAATTATGTGCCTGGTGAAAAAAAATATAAAAGAAGAACTGCTTCTTAGCCCTCCCTTCCCACCCCATCTCTGCCTGTCCCTGTGTTTGTAACCTACAGCCTCCATAGGGGAGGGAACGATGGCATTTGTTCCCTTAGGTTCAGGATGACTTTCAGGGACTCTGTTATTCATTGAACCTTAGAAAAGGGAATTATTTCCAGCGTAATTTCCAAAGCAGTGGAGTAATTTGGGTTGGGTTTGAATTGAAAAATATGAAGAAAATATGTTGGAAGAGTCCAGGCTATGAAAGTTTTGGTTGGCTGCAGCCCGCGCTGCAGAGACCCTGTTGGTCTGCCCTTGCTCCTCATCTGCTCACACCACCACAACCATGCCAGAGTTCTTCATTCACACCACCTTTCAGACCCCATGCTACGATTATATGATATCCCAAAAGTCAATGACCAGCAAAAGATATTTCTGCAGGCCAGGAAACATGGAGCAGGAATTCCCACAAAGGAATCCTTCAGAAAAAAATAGCCATCGTTATTATTTTGTATCCAGCTAGCCCTGATAACTATGGATTTGAGTTTTTCATTCTTTAAATTATTTATCCTCTTAAATTCTTTGTGAGATACATTGCAGCTAAGGCATAGAGACCCCTACCTAACAGGGGTCTGTTAGGAGGATGGATGGAGGAGGTCTAAGACAAAATAACACCTGAGCCCAACTCCCAAACTGTGGCTTTGACCACCAGGCCAACTTCAACTATAATCTTGCTGGATTATGGAGAAAAAGAAACAGTTCATTTCACCGATAATCTAATAATATATATTTTACATTAGGTATATTTTTGTATACACTCACAAATTACAAAGAAATTAGACAGACACTCACAAATTAGAAATCCATGTACATTTATTTCAGGTAATATTTATAAGCGAATGGCATTTATATAACATATGCATGATTTATATAACATTTAAATATAGATATGCATGTTTTCAAAGTGCATTAGTATGACACTTAGTCTGACACGTCGTCTCTCACTGCAGAACTAGTATTTTCTACTTTCCCCCCCATGTTCATTTCTTATTGCAACCCACAAGAAAGCAGTTTCATCAGTAACTTATTTTGGCTGACATGCACCTATAAATGTGTAGCATTTATTTCCCATATTGCTGCTCACAAAATGTTGCCATGCTATTGCGCTCCTTTGTTTAAAGTTCCCCTCTGAAAGGCTCTCTGCAAGGGCTGTGTAGGAGGCTTTGCAGCAGGGAGGGCTGAAATTGTTTTTCTGAAAATTATTCTGAAAAGTCCGTCCTTTTCAAGGTCTTGACCAGCTGCACAGCTATTTTCCTCTTTTCATTTTCTTCACTACTGCAGCACCGAATAACAGTCCCCATCTAACATTTTACATATAAAACACATAGTTGAATCTCTACCATATACTTCCCTCTTCAGCAGCTTTTACTGGGCACAGAGACACTTTCAGCGACTCTCCTTTGGCCAGCGTAGTTTTCAGCCCCTTACAGACCAGCCAATTTAGGGACCAATTCTACCACCGTTACACTCATCGTGCCTTCCTTATATTGCATGTAGTCCCCCAGAGGTCAACAGGTCTCTCATGTTTTTTTACTATGGAGTAAATTGATATCATCTATATGTCAAAACCTAGTCTTCAGCGGTTGCCTCTTGCTCACCTGCGATGCCAAACAGCCTCCCTTTATTCCTGGAGGTCACAAGTACCCTACTCAAAACTCGGCGCTGGTCTGGTTCCAGCACAGCCCCCCCAGGGTGACTCAGCCATCTGAGCAGCGACGCTTTCCTCAACCTGTTCACCCAGGAAACCCACCCATGTCCAAAAGTCCTTGCAGGATCCATCCTCGGTTATGCTGTGGCACAATGCACTTCACACAAAGACAGGAGCAGCCTTAAGGTTTTTGCGCACATTGGCACATACGTGGAAAAGTGGATACTTTCCCCCATTCCAGGCGCTTTAACTATAAATTCATAGAGAACTTGAGTACACATGACTTTCTTAGTATGTTAAAAAATTCAGACCATGGAAAGACACATTTCTGAAAAACAGATTTTAGTCTTTGAAATAATTAGGCTGAGCTGAACAGATTTTTGGCATTATTTGTAAGCCAGTCATTGTTCAGCCTTTGTACTTAGAAGAGCAATTATGACTCCTTTGGAAACATCCTTAGTTGAACTCTTAAAATAATAAAAACACTCCTCCATAAGACCACATCAACATATGGTTTTCGTAACAACAGCACAAACAAATCACCCACTCATCAAACACATTTAGGAAGAAGACAGGAACAAACAGAACAAACAAATTTTCTAAAGATTACTTACTGGTCCTGATCAATCAGAATTAAAAAAATAATCTAAATTGAATTCAGGAACTGCCTATGAGATACAGAATACACATAAAAAATGCAAAATACAAATAAACAAAACCATAAATACTACCAAACACTGTAAAGCAAAGTTTATAGATAATATGCTGTGAAGTTGTATTTCAAAAATATTGAGCTGCTGATGCCCAGCTTTATGATCCACTCACTTTTTAACTTCACTGATAAACGATGAGTAAGCAAGAAAGAGATAAAGTACATCTAATAAGCAATCATTATCAGAACATCCTCCCTGGTTTCACCACCTTCCTGGCAACTCCAGGGTGAGGTCCCAGCTGAACAAGAGCTGGTGGGTGATGCGCATCCCTGCTGTATTTCCCTCTGGTCGATGCTGCTGAGTGGTGACCGCATGGGTGTTAACTATTTTGAGATGCATGGACCCCTGTCACCTTTCTGTGGCTCCAGCCAGCTTGTGGTGCATACCGATGAGTTAGTATCGGTTCAGAGAAGCAGAGTCCCAAAGCACATCTATCTGGGCTTCTGGAGCTTAACACTAATGCAGAAAATACCCTGGCATCATAAGCATCCGCGCTTTCCAGGAGCCTGGTCTTGGGGCAGTCCTGAAAGCATCCATGTCTTTAGAAATGTGGAAGTTGAGGTAAATGGACACAGAAAGGTTTTGAACTGTAAGTCACTCCTGATCTTACATGCACACAAACATACATAAGGCCTGTACCTTTTCAGAGGTTTAATTTTCTCACCACTTTTGAGCACCTTTTAGGTACTAGTCAAGATTTTCCAGAGGCTGGAAAGACTCCCCTTGTCCTTTGGTTCACCACATCTGTCTCTGCTTACTGCATCTTTTCATGCATAGACTGGAGACCATGCCAGAAGACGGCAGCTTCTCCATAACCTCTTTCTCTGCCAGGTGACATCCAGATCAGTCCTCCTGTGTGACCTATGTCCTTGCGGCACACGTACGGCTTCCTGGGGCTGAGCACTGAGAGACAACTTGGCTGCCAGCAGCAGCCAGTGCAGCTTTCACACAGCTCCCTGTGAAAACTTCAGCCAGACCTTGGTCTACAAGAAAAAGGGAGCAAACGAGCTCCATGTTCAAAACGGGGTTTGCCATCTGACGAATACCCAGAGGGAGCCCTCAGAATGAAACAAAATTTTAAAAATGAGCTTCGGCAGATTCCTCCAAGAAGTCATCCTGCCTGCACGTAGGTCCGTTGTTCTTGCTTGCCTTTTTCCGAGTGAGTACGTGCTTTGTGAATAGGAGAATAGACTAGAAAACTCTACATGCTAGTGTTGATTCCAGTTGGAAAGTGGGCCACACTCACACTTGTCATCGTCCTCTGAGTAACTCTAGATGAGACTGAACGAGAACAACATTAAAACACCAGTGGCTGAAACACAGGGCCTGCTACCAGGCTCTCACTGTTGCTGCAGCCTGTAGGACTGGGCAGAGGGGATCAGCACTAAGAAATACACGGCAACCAAAACTTCTGTAGATAGAGCCAGAGTGTCTTACTTGTTGCCAATGCAACGAATTAACGACAGGAAGAGAAATGAAATTTCCTCCTCTAATCCCTACCGGTGCCATTTTCAGGTTCAATCAAACCCAGGATTGCTGCCGCTACAGACATTTAGCTCAGAAGTATATCCCGAGTAGCTTCAGCAGACGGCACTGCCTCTGTCCTGCCATGGCCTGAAAGCTCTGCATAGTAGTGTTTGGTCTTCTTCAGGGGGGCATCGCTCTCAGTCTGCAAAAATCATTGTCGAGTCTTTGGAGGGGCTGTAAGTGCTGAAGATGATCAGTGGCGATGCGTAATGGTGGGTGGGATGCTTCCACAGAAACAAATACTAATGAAAATCAGAGGGGAAAGGTGAATGTTATCTGTCTTGCAACAGTTCTATCAGAGGCAATGGCTGCTTTCAAGTTTTGTCAAACTGTGTTACAATTTTATCAGAAATCAAGATTCGAGTACTTAAAAAATGGAAAAATTAACAGTGCTACTGGAAACAATGCTGTGATGCGGTCTGCTTTATTCTTGTTACTGAGCTTTGGACAGTGACTAAATGACAGTCTGATCCTTTGGGGAATTTCTCAAGACTTAATCTTTGTTATAAAGAAATTATTTAAATTTTATTTGACATTGCTATTGTGAAGTTAGGAAAAGTCTTGGTGACAAAGTACTGTTACTCTGTACGAGTGCCATAAGGAATGCCTCTCTAACTTGTCAGTCTCTCTCTCCAGTTGCTGGGGGCCTCAATCTTTGCAGGAAAATTCCCCTTGAAAAACAAATCCAGTTCTCCTAATCTCAGGGCCGCTAAAGTAAGCGAGTCCTTTGGCCAGAGAAATGTTATTTTGAGATCTGCATCTAGGAAGGGGATACAGCCACAGGGAATAGAGCAGTTGGCGGCAGCCCTGTACTCGGGGAGTCTCATGTTTGACTGTGTTGGCCATGTTCGTGTTTTCAGTCATCTGGGGGAACTTTATTTAGTTTGATTTCAGCCAAGAACAGGAAGCACAGAAGAAGATGTAGGAGGGCTCTTCATAAGCTTGAGGTGAGCTGAGAGCAGCCAGGTGTTTCAGTGAATGTTACCTATGACTAGCAAAGTATCTATTATAAAGGTTTTTCCTTGCCAGCAGTGATGACTCACATGAATTATCTTCTCTCTTTGTATACTGTCTAGTGTTTACTCATTACAGTTCTGTATTGTTTTTCATTTCTTGCAAGAAAATGAAAAACATTATTACCACATTTCCCCTCAGTTCAGGATTTTTAACCTTTTCTTGGTGTGGGGCTTCATGAACAGAAAAGTCTGAAATTCTCTGGGTTCTTTCCTGCTCATATGGCATTTCTGGAGGGTCCTCAACTTTTTCCAGTGTGGATTGTTTCTAAATCTGCCCTGCCCAGTTATTATCCTATTACTGTTAGCTTTGTAAAAAGCTATACAAAAGAGTTTTATTTTTCTCTGAATTGTTTATATGCACTTAGCTACAGAAACTTAATAGGAACATCTGTTAACTGTGGAAGGGGTATGTATGACTGATTTATCACCACAGCTTCTCTAAAGAAGTAACTCCTTACATTCCCTTTGCAAGACAGACTGCCAGAAGGTCCTCTGTCACTCCATGTTCTCACTCTCTCCATTAGTTTGTCCAAGTACTTGAGTGACAGTGGCTGGTAACTCCTAAATGCTTACAAAACAGAACAAGGCAACTGGATATTTGTCTCTGAAGGACAACTTGAAAATAAAATATATCACTATATTCATGATCACAGCTAAGAGCTGTTTAAATAGTACTACATTCAATACCCTTTTCTGAAATTTTGTAATATGGATATCCAGTAAACAGAAGGTTACCTCTAGAAAGTTAAAAACTTTTAATTTTTTTGCTTGTAGCAAAACTACAAATTACAAACACAAACTTTGCAGAACCCCTTAAAAAAAAAAAAAAGGTCACTTTGCATATACATGAGAAAAGTCTTTAACAACTTTAACAAGAATCTGACAAGAGCTGCATCTTGTTGAGACCTATATGGCATTAAAGACAACCTTCCATTGCCTTGCAAGACTTTCTGCTTTTGTAAGACTCTCAGTTCCCCTCCCCACCCTTTATTTTCCGAGGTAATCACAAGAAGCCTCAAATTTAGCTCAACACTCCAGTTCTTATTAAGCATTTTAACCGTGCAAGATTAACCTTCATGAGCCACAGTAGTCATCTCCTTCTGCAGGCTGCTCCCACTGCTGAAGTATTAGCTACCTCCTGGAGAGATCCTAAAGCAAGAATGAGCTCAGCTTCACCAGACTTTTGTGCTCTACTGCCAAACGGAGCTCCCCTCTGGCTGGGATCTTGGCATTTGCCACAGGCGTGCCATACAGCGTGCCATACAGACCTTCCTGGTCAAAGCTCTGACCCGAAGCCCAAGTCTAACAACAGATCAGAGGTGAGATCAAAACCACGGAATCACAGAATTGTCAGAGTTGGAAGGGACCTCTAGAGATCATCTCGTCCAACTCCCCTGCCAAAGCAGGATTGCCTAGAGCATATCACTCAGGACTGCATCCAGGTGGGTCTTGAAGATCTCCAGAGAAGGGGACTCCATGAGTGTGGAGATTAATGGATAATCAGTGCGCATCATTAACAATGTTGTAAATAAAACCAAGTCGAACGATCAGTCTTCCCCACTTAACTTTTAAATTTTATTTCCTCACTTTTCCGGGTTAGGGTCATGGGAATGTATCCTGCCACAGCCTTACCTGACACTAACCATTGTTTTTGTTTAATAATTAAAATGCAGGTGCTGTGGATCCAGCGCACATTGCTTGGGTGATGCCTCTGGCTCTTACCTGTTAAAAATCCTCCCACAGAACACTAAACTTAAGGTTTTTCTTTTTGTACCTATGTCCTGGTTTGAGCGATACAGGGCTAATTTCTCTTCTAATGCTTGGGAAACCTGCACTTTTAGAAGACTCTGGTGTCTCAATTCATGAAAACATTTACTTATAGCCAGCCAGGCTCTGTGGGATTCAATGTCTTGGTGTTTTCAAGCCTTGCCAGGTGCAGGGACGAGGAGGAGCAAGGCCTGGGCATTTGACCCAGGCTGGCCAACAGGTTATTTCATACCATGAACTTGGCTCTCTCCCTTGATGGCAGAGGTCCAGAGAACTTCTTGCCCCAGTGCTGGACCCCTGAGCCCTTCCCTTCCTCCCAAAGCCATTGCGCTGGCAGTGTCCAACATTTGCTGTCCCCTGCTGGGAGTGCACAGCTTCCTGCTGATAGAATTGGCTGAGTATAATTCTTGTATATCTTATATTAGTATTGAGATCAATGCTGGTTCTTTGGTATTATTGTTAATTGTTCAGTCTTATCCTATTTAATCTATTTATATTTCAACCCTCGTGTTTCCTTGCTTTCCCCAATTCCCCTTCCTGGGTGAGGAGGGGTCATCAGGTGATAAAATAATTGTCTAAATGACAATAAATGATTTTCTCAAACCATATGCGTTTCTCAAACCATAACAACCTATTAGTTTAATTCTTCAGCAAGCTCCTGTTAGTTAATCTAAACGATAGACATCCCTTTCTCTGCCCTCTCCTTCTCTCCTCACATATGAATTGTGGTGGGAATTTCTAACTGAAATTTCATTTGAATAAACAAATTAAGATCAAAGAGACTGTTATAGGATTAGAGGACTACAAAATGGAAAAGCAGAGTTTACACAATGATCACAAAACCAAAAAAAGTTCTCATAACTAAATAACATTTTACAAAGTTAAGAAAAGTGACAAAGAAAGGTTGAAGACAACCAATACAAGCAAACCATAGTAAGTCTCATATGGAGATGGCACAAGAAAGAAGGATATGTATTTCTTCGCATAATAACTACAGGGAGGAGTATCTTCATTTTAACGTCCTCCTAGTGCATCACAGTTTGGATTATGGCACCTCTCTGCCAAGCAATCAAGAGCTGGGATAACTCCTGGTGCAAACTTTCACTCCTGCTCCAGAAACAGTCTGGTGGCTGATGCAGAACAGTCGTAATCTTCAAGAGTCAGAGTCTGCTGCCTTCCCACAACAGCCCTTGGGCAGGATCTCGACGGACCAAGAAATCCCTTCCCATATCTGAGAAGACATCTCTCTGCCACTTGATATCCTGTTGAGCTTTGAATAACACCACGTCCAGTCCGGTTTTTGAAAAGGAATCATCCACTACTCCTCCTATGTTTATTGCCAGCTTATTCAAACTGCATTTACTAGGCTAAATCTGCAGAGAATGCAAGTTTCATTCACATATATGGCCTAGTGAAGATGGCCTGTACTGTTTGTTGCCTTTAAATTTTCATAACTAATCATGCAAGATGGTAAAAAATTCAAATGAGTGCATCCCAGCTTGGAAGTCTGGTCAGCAGCACAAAGGAGCTGTAGGACCGGAGTCACGCAGCCTCTCTTGTGCTTTTTGTTCTTTTGGGTTGCTTATTGTGGAGGATTTTTTAGCATTTGCAAGGTAAGTATCCCATGTATGTTCGCTTTCAAGCCATGGTAGTGAACTTGATTGCCACAGGTACATGGGCAGATGGCAGATGCAGTCTGAAGTTGCAACCAGGGACTATAGAGCAAAGAGAGCAATTTTTCTGTACAAACCCTCTGGTGCTACAGGGAAGCTCTTTGTTTCTAAAGGGCTTTTAAGGGTGAAGCCAAAATGTGGCCTGAAATTGCCTACTTTTCCCTGAAATTTTTTTCCCATGTATAGCTTGAAGAAAGCACTTAGGTGCACTTAATTTGAATGGGCTTGGTTTTTTTTTATACAGCTGCAGAGCTTGAGTAACATGTAGTCTCCTACATAGATAAGGACTAACACAGTTATGCCAAAGATCATGGTGGGGCTGGTCAAAAACCCTCCAAAATATTCTGGATCGCTAGGGCCACTAGGTTGCTAGACGTATCAGCGGAGGTTGTGAAGTCTGCAGGAAGCAAGAGCTATCCTGACGGTGTTTTCTCCGCTGGCATCAAGCCAATCCCACCGGCAGTGGCTGCAGACCCTGTGACTGAACTACCCACCATGGCTGTGGTTGCCAGAGGCCTACTGCACCCTCCACAAACAGTACCTATAGAATCATAGAATCATAGAATGGTTGGAGTTGGAAAGGACCTTAATGATCATCTAGTTCCACCCCCCCTGCGATGGGCAGGGACACCTCCCACTAGACCAGGTTGCTCAAAGCCCCATCCAGCCTGGTCTTGAACACCTTCAGGGATGGGGCATCCACAAGTTCTCTGGGCAACCTGTTCCAGCATCTCACCACCCTCCAGTAAATTACCTCTTGGGAAATGTCTTCTGTTAAGAAGCAGGTGCATCCTGATCCCAGAAGAGAGGTATCAGAGTCCCACGACCTGCCGAAAGGTCTTCCGCTGGCTCTTTCCCAAACTCCTTCCTTTCAGCCAGTCACACTGTCCTGCCTCGGCAAGAGGGGTGCAAAAGAGAGGCAGGGCTGCCTGTTGTATTTGTGTGGTACACCCGGGTGGCATCCAAAACAAATGAAGGACGGTCTTGCCAAAAATGCTGCAGAAGCCTGTAAACTGCACAATGTGTGAATGCCCTCAGTGAGATGTCTGGGCATCCCAAGAGTACAGCGCCACGGGGCACGGCCGAGAGAGGGATGCAGTTTGTGGCTGTTTGTACCAATGAGTGAGCCCCAAGATCAGAGGGATCTCAAGACAGTGGCATTCAGTTTGAAGCAGTAATTGGGCTGCTAATTGCGTGTGAGATGCAGACACAGCCTAGCAGATAAGTCACAAGACTTAAACTTCGGAGAAATTCAGCAGTTCGTCAATGCACACCTAAGTATTTATGAGAAACTCAATTCAACAAGCAAACCAGCGCTTTCTAGACTAGTTCTAGTCTCTCAGCTGATGCACACAGAACATACTGCAGTTTCAATCTTAAAAAAGTATTGATCATATAAATCTCTCCATTATGAAGAAAAATGAATACAATTGTTTGTACTGCAGCACGATAGTTTAAAAATAGCGAAACCAAATATTAAGAATTTGAGCAATAGAATGTAAAAAAAATACATCAGCCAGCAGGCTCATGCAATCCAACTACAACCTTCTGGTCACCTCTCTTACCTTATTGGCACCTGACTTGAAAATCATGCACAGACTTAAGATTGTCTCTGTCAGGCACAGGATAAGAAATTTCAAGCACTGACTGAGCCACAAAACGAAGTTTAGCGTTGGCTATAACGACCATCCTGAAAATCCTTTCTCTCTATTATTTCTTCTACAGCCTCATCTACACAATGAACAAGAGAAGCAAAAGGTTGCAAGAGCTCTACAGGGATGCACTGAGCCAGAAGAGTAAACAGTAGTAAAAAATTATCTTCTGGGATCTCCCCGAGAGATAGAAATAGAGCTGCTGAAAGCCAGCCACACAAACTGCCGCAGGGTTTGCAACAGCATCCACAGCTGTGAAACTGAAAAGGGCCAACAGGTCAGTGTGCATCACTCAAAGCACCTTCTCTGTTCTCCTGACCAGGAGAACATCTGGTACAGGAACCCCTATTGTGCAGGTATATGCTTGGGTATAAACCCAGACTGACAACAACCAGGAAGACCCAAAATACCTAGATAATGGGAACCTTTCCTAATTACCATGGGTGAGTCAGGGGGTTTAACCTTTTATCCAGTCTTGGCATTGTGAAGGAAGCCAGGAAAGCAGTTTTTTTCGGTTTTATAGCATGCTGCCTTCCACTGCGAAACACAGTCCAAAGTCTTTTGGGTTTTTTGACAAACTGCTAGTGTTAGAAAAAAAATATATATATTGTTATTCATTTAGCAATAAAAGTCAACAAGCTTTTTCATTATTGATTGGGAAATGAGTATCAAAACCCACAAATTTTATGCTTAAACACGAAAAGTCCAAAGATGTTAGGTCTTTGTCAAAACAAATTTTAAGAGACAAATCTGTGTTCCACAAAGAAATAGATTTATTGAAAATCTTAAGGAAAACAATATATTAACTAGTTCTATTTGGCATGCTATTATCATGATGTTTGTGATAAAAATCAGTTAATAAGCAAATCACTATTTTATACATTAATTTCAAATTTCATACTCTGACTTCAATCTCAGGGCTGATTTAAGAATTACCTTCACGTAGAACATATGCTGGGGTTTTTTTGTATGTTTGTTAAGGCTAGTGCAATTAGGGGGTTAATTAGAATCTTAAATGCTTAATTCACATGTTGTGAGATACGTCTCACTCTATAAAAAGAACTTTATGACACAGGAAAAAAGGGTTGGTTTTTTTTTTTTCATTATAGTTGCCAGTCTTGTGTATTGGCAGCATGAGAGTCCAAATGAGAGACTATAAACATTTTTAAATACGCCGTTTCCAATTTTCTTTTATGATTTGTAATAATTGAACTCTCTTGTGTTCTTGATGCTCATATTGCCACAATGTTCCTCAAGCTATTCTTACGGTGTCAGCTGCCTCTGCATTATGACTATAAAGGTTGTGTGGAGCTGCATACAGTAAAAACAAAATAAAAGCAGTAAAATACAATTGTGTGGCCTTTAGACACCAAAATAACACCAACAGCACCGATGGAGGGAATAAACTGGGGTCAGTCAATTCTAAATTTCATTTTTTTTAAATGTTGCATCGCTCACAATGACTTTAACCTTTGTTCTTTGAGAGGCCTTGCACTTTTGTTTTCTTTTCTGGTTATTAATTTTTATGGGACACTTAATGCCCACAGCAACACACGAACCATGTTTTCAAATGTCCCCACTGCATGCAGCCTGTTGTCCAACCATGCCTGCTGTCACTTTTTACTTAAAAGAGATATTCTGAGACTTTTTGAGGGCCTCACATGTCTGACCAGCATGAGTAAGGCT
>JAHREE010000459.1:1333931-1375099 GCA_033628505.1 Tringa tobata | reverse complement strand
GGGGGAGGGGTGGGAGCGCCAGGTCGGGGGGTGAAAGCCGCCTTAAAACCGAGGTGCCCTCACAGCAGCAGGGGGATTGACGGAGGTGCCGGACTCCGGCGCTGGCGAGGCCGGGCCGCAGGCCGGGGGACGGAACTTGGCGGGGCGCAGCGGGGAAACGAGGAGCTGTTTACCCCGCCTCCAGCGGCTTCGCATCTTTTAGCGTGCAGATCTTTTAAGTGCGTTGGTATGGCCTCACGGTGTAACGCCTTTTTGCACAGGCACAATTGTATGTGCGTGAAGGGTATGCATAATATTATCCTGCAAGGAAAGGATTTTTTTTTTTTTTTATCAATAAAAAATGCTCTAGCACTGTTATTTTCCACGCAAGGTGTTATGCTTGTGTGACTTTTTATTTGAATAATATTAACTTAGGGGCAGAATTAGCAAAGCTAGCACTCTGTGATGGCGTTTTTGTGGTCTTCTCCATTTGAAGAAGTTAAACTGTTTGTACTTGATGCCTCAAAGTTGGAAAGAAAGAACATTCAATTACGATATTTTAACATTATGGGTCTTGTTATTTATGTTTTAGTATTCAAGAACACTTAGGTGATAATAAAGGGAAAGAATTCATACCTACATGTGCATTTCATGCATTCTGCAACCCATACTTTTAGTAAGACAAAAAAAATGGCTGACATCCTTAAGAGAATGTTTATATCTACAGTCTTTCTTTGTAATTCCAGGTAGTAACTTCTCTTCCTTTCTGGAATGTCCCAGCATCGTTACTGAACTTATTTTTCACCTTAAATATATCCAGCTGAAGTGGACTATAATTCATGTGTGTATGTCCATAGAACTATAACATGCTTTTAAGATATTTTTTTTTTTAAAAAGATGTAACCATCTCTACCCTTTGACGTTTGAGTGTACTTGGTGCTTAGGATCTCTAATTTGAAGTTGTAGGAGGCCTATTTTTAAAATATTGACAGAATTGTACTGCAAGTATGGAATTAAATTGAAGTCCCAGGTTAATCTATTTCATCTGTTGTGGAAAAGGAACAGAAGGATATTCTTGGCTTGTTAACATAGGCTGACGTCTAGCCCTCTGAGGAAACCATTAGACCAGAAGTTCTCAATCTTCAGAAGTTTTGGTCTATCCAGAAAAGATGTGTGTGCTTTCTCTTAAATTAGACGTGTTTCACGTTGCTTAAGATCATAAAAGCAATTGTAGTAGGTCATATGAAAGCCCAGCATACTGCCTGAAAGCCATCGGCTGGAGGATGAGCTAAGAAAGATTTAACAGGGTAAGCATGTACTGATAGTTTCTCAGAATTTTTTTGATTTTCAGCCCAGGACCTCATTAGCCATGGTTGTTGTCTTTGTGTCTGACAGCCTTTGGTGTTTTGTTTTTTTTCCCCTTTAATTTGTTCTGTTGTTATTTGGAGGCCACGTCAGCTTTTGGTATCTACAGCATCCTGCAGCAACCTGTTCCACAGGTTAACTGGGGCTTCTGGTGGGTGAGGGGGTGACAGAGAGGAGAGGAAGACTTCCTATTTTTTGGTGTTGAACCACATACCTGCTAGTTTCATCTGATACCACTTGGTTCTTGTACTTGAACAGGTAGGAGATTCCTGTTCACCTTTTCTGTGCAAGTCATAGATTTTATAGGTTATACGTTTTGTATAGTCCCTTCTTCCTTACCTTGAATATTATGGCATAAAATCTCAAAATCCTGAGTTGCTTGACCATCGGCAGCCTATGTGCTGCAATTTAAACTACTGGATTAGCCAGTTAATACCAAAAATGGTTCTGTTAATCTTTGGGTTTTTTACATAGATTGTTAATTCACTGCGTAACTGAGAATGTAACTTTTTTCTTTTTTTTTTTTTTCTTTTCAAGAACATGACAGTGATGATGATTCCTATGAAGTGTTGGATTTAACAGAGTATGCTCGGCGTCACCATTGGTGGAATCGTATGTTTGGCCGGAATTCAGGACCAATTGTAGAAAAATATTCTGTAGCTACCCAGATTGTGATGGGCGGCGTGACTGGCTGGTGAGGGAGCATCACTTTTCATAACTGTCCTAGACCTTTTACTGTGTTAGAAGACCTCTTTCCAAGGCTATTTAAAGCAGATACATTTATCTTCTCTAATAGGATTTCCTTTATCATTGATCAAGATTGTTCATGTATGAATAATTTCTTAACTCATTACTCTGACTCATCATTCTGAAGTGTTTTGTAGTATTGGTAAAACACCAGTTAGCTAAGTGAACTCTTACCAGTTACTGTGACAAGGATTTGGGAAAATGTCAGAACTCTAAAAGTACAAGGAATAAATGGAAAATTACTGCATATAACTTTTGTTTGTATGGAAAAGCATATTTCCTT
The DNA here is from genome assembly GCA_033628505.1 of Tringa tobata. Classification (NCBI taxonomy): domain Eukaryota; kingdom Metazoa; phylum Chordata; class Aves; order Charadriiformes; family Scolopacidae; genus Tringa; species Tringa tobata. The sequence goes on along the minus strand of JAHREE010000459.1, from coordinate 1,372,725 downwards.
ACTAGTATAGATTTAGAAACCCAGTTATAATATTATGACTAAGACATATTTTAAAGGTAAAAGAAATGTAGAAAAAAAATATGTGGCAGAATACACTTTTAATTAAGAGCCTCATTTTATAGGGACTTTTTTCCCTCTAAATTCAGCTGGAGCCATTTTGAACAAATTAACAGTCTGCTTTCATATTAACTGAAGAGAGATACCACATGCTAAAATAATTAATGGTGAAATCTAGACAGCAGAGATGAGAAATTAAACTGGAAAGTGTGGCCACAGTCTTAGCAGCTATGTCGAGGTATTTGTTATTTGTCAAAGGTATTTGAATGGTATTTGTCTATTCCAATATTCTAAAAAATTTAAGTTCAGTAGCACATAAGTTAACAAAAGTTAAGTTATGATAGCACAGTAACTTTTAAAACAGAATTATACAGGATTTGGAAGAGGAGATAGACTAAAAGTGAAATTATCATATCCAGGCTCAGTATAGCTTTGAGAAGCGTAGGCTTAAATTTCAGTCTGTTTTTTTATTTACCTCTGTAGCCGTAAATTTATTTATAAAAGTTCGATGTCTATATGTAAACTCTGAAGCTTCTAGGGAATAGTTCATCTGGCATCCATAAAAACTGGCTTATTGAAGGATCTGGAAACTGTATATTTCAGTATCTGTAGATGTATATTCCTCTGTATGTGTATTCATGTATATGAATATGAATTCACTATTCATATGCAGGGAGAAGACAAATTCCCCTCTGTGTGGGCTGGCGGGGGGTGGGTCAGACACCAGCAGAATTGCCTAGAAAAGTTATGGAACCATCAGCTTTGGAAACATTCAACTCTTGCCTGAGTTAGGACCCTGAGCAGCCTGATTTAGCTCAGAGGTTGGGTCAGACTTTGCAGCTGGCCCAGTTTTGGGAAGGCGGCTGGACTAGATGACCTCCAGAGGTCCCTTCCTGCATAAACTATTCTATGATATTGATATCTGTGCTGTTCTCTATTTGACGTGGGAGTGTTTGAAGACTGCGAACGAGATAATTAATTTTCTGGTTGCCTTGATCCATTAAAAATAGGCTAAGGCCGTGTCCCAGTAGAGCAGCCCTGCTGATTTTAACTCTTGTGGTAGGAATGTAACTTCTTTTTACCCGAGATATTTAAGTTATGGGTTGTTGTGTAGTTAATATAAATGATGCTATAATATATTTACCTTCCATTTTGAAACAGTTATAATGGCACTTTTATATTATTACATTGTGCTTTATTAACATACTATATTTAATAGCAGCATACAGCTTTCCTGTATAGATAAGGTCTGGAGATCTCAAGCTTAACTTTAACAGGGCCATCAGACAGCCGTGAACTAGTAACCGTTACTCATGTTGTCTTGTGGTAGACATTATTAATTAAATATTGTTTTTATTAAATATCCTGATTTTAAAATTTAAAAATGTTAATGATGCATTTGCTCTGTTAAACGAAAAAATAGTAATAGTTGTAGTCAGGAATTTTGGAGTGTGGCATGTTCAGCAGACAACTTCATTGGACTGGGTTTTTTTTTTTGTTTTGTTCTCCTAAGGTGTGCGGGATTTTTGTTCCAGAAAGTCGGAAAGCTTGCAGCAACTGCAGTAGGTGGTGGCTTTCTTCTGCTTCAAGTATGTAGCATTTCATGCTTTATAAGTTGGCAAATGTTATTTACTAAACAATAGGAAAAACACAGCTGTTGGGTGAAATTTAATTAGGACGGCTTCTTATCTACTTCATCTTTTTAGTCTTATCAGTCAAAACCTTACATTTCAGCTGGAATATTGTGTACAAAAGAGACATTTCTAAAAATCAGTGGTAAATCAGAACCTACTCTATGCTGTAAAATAGTTTGTAGTAAGCCAAAAGAAACCTCTGCTGTGCGTGATTCAATATTGCCACATTAGAGGAACTGCCTGTAAAGCTATGGTTAGGGAAATCAAGGAATTTAAGCTGTGGGTTTTGGTGTTGTTTTTTTTTTTTTTTTTTTAAATAGGTTTGAGAACTTTATCAGTGCTTTAGAAGAAGTAGGCTTCTTTGGCAGTTTCTTGGAAGGCTTGCTCTGATCCCATTGTGAAGCCACATTTTTCTCTTTTCTCTCCATGTTGTATTTACTAGTTGAATCTCTGAAGTTATGCTGATTTCTGATAGCTTTATTGCATTCCTCTGTTCAACTGGATTTCAAGTCCGGAATTTTTTAATGATGTTATCTGGCCTACCGATTTGCGTTTTTCATCAGATATTGTGGTTAGGGGAGGACATACTTCCTCTAAGCCTTTAAATTAGATGATGAAACTTTAAGTGAAGGAGAATTTCATTTATCCTTCTGTAAGATGCCAAGTAATTCTTAGGTTTTTTATTGGTGTTTTTCATGTCTTAACACCTGTGAGCTTGTCACTTTTCCTTATATCATTCTAGAGGAAATAGACTGGTGCCTACTTAAGTTCAGTAACATAACATTTTTTGAGAAAGGATGTTAAAGAGATATATATGCATATATATATATATATATGTGGGGTTTTTTAAGTCTTTCAGGCATCACCTTGGACAATTCCTGAAAGGCATATCCTACTTTTAGTTATTCCTTTGATTGTAGTGGCTGTTGCAGTCAACTATCCATCAGGCAGGCTTGGGAGGTACCTCTGATTGCTGCTCTGTAATGCACTGAGATGTCACAGTTGTGTGAAGGACTCTTACTTCCTTCATGATCATGTTCTCTGCTGTTTTGGGATTTATTTTTGTTGGTTTGTGTTTTTTTTTAAGCCCCATGTTAAACATATAACTGAACTGCAGCACTGTATGTGAGAATGAATGGTCTTGGAACTATTTGGTTTGTTTTCGACAAATAGAAAATGTATTATATTTTTAATGACTCAAAAGCAAGCATCAGCAACAATGTAAAAAGTCAAAGAGAAATAATTTTGATATGAAGCTTTGTAATATTACCATTCATTCCACTTCACCATTGCGCATTGATGACCTTTTTAAATCTCCTGGAAATCACTGGTTATTGGGTTTGTACCTAAACATAGGGTTGAATTTTACAAGGGTGTGGAATCTGAAATGGTTTAGAATCATCCAGATGTAAATTTTTGGCAAAATGTGCTATGCCGACAAATTAATCAATTTGGTGGAGTACTCTGGACTTCTTTAGCCCATGTAACGTGTGTTTCTGGATGATGAAGGAAAAATTAAATCTTTATATATATACACAGTGGATTTTGAAGTACTCCTCATCCTTTTCATGTAGTTGACTTAAAGATCTGAATCTCTCTTCCCATGTTATATGCCTTTGGTCTTAATTCTTATCTAAGTATGACTGAAGAGCCTACAGAACAGAGGCCTGGCCTCCAGGGGTAGCAGGCAGAATGTTGCCTACAGGTGCTTTCATTAGTACTTCAGAGTACAGAAAGCCAAAAAGTCAAAATTAAGACCTATAGACAAAGGAAAATGGAAATTGCTTAAAACACAGTACTTGTGCAGCATTTTTGCTTGTTGAGCTGTGAAGCTTTGGGAGCTTTCCTGTACATCAAATAGATTTGTTGTGTGTTTGAGTGTCTGATTTCTTAGTTGATCTCATTTACAGTGTATCTGAAAAGGAATATTATCCAAGAGGAAAAATGAGTTGCATATTTTGATTGAGTTGTCTATATCTTTAATTAAGTAAGATCAGATTCTCTTTTGGAAGGGAATGAAGTAAATGCCTTGGTCTTTCATTTTAATTCAAAACGTTTTGCATTTTAAAGCTGAGTCATAAATTCTATAGTGTAATTACATTTCTGTAGTCTTTAATTTTTTCATTTAAAGATCACACATCGTGATTTTAATTTCCCTATGAATACATGTTCAGCGCTTCCCCTGAGTGGGCAGAGGAGCGTTTCAGCACATGACTAGAAACTTCCTTTTTATCTGTAAATTTCTCTGAAGTTGCAGCTGTCATTTCAACTGCTGATTGCAATATCGACGTTGTAATTACCTGCTAAAAAAGAACTACTACAGAAGGCAAGATTCTTGACTGAAGCCCATCTAGTGAAACATTTCAGTCCTGAAATTAAAAAAATGCATTTTTTCTTCAGCATGTGGTGACTTCATCTCAAGAAATCTAGTATGAAACTGAAAGCAATATGTTTTTGGAGTGTCAGTTGGTACAAGAAACAAAAAAGATTTTTTAGATTTATGTAAGTGATCTAGAAGTTTTTCAGTCTTAATACAGATTAAGCAAGAAGTAGTCTGAGAGAGAATAAAAATGACATTAAGGAATGCATAGTTTTCAAAATTAAGATCTAGAATCACATCTTTGTGGCAGATATTTCAACAGCTTGATTTGATCAATTAACTGTCCTTTTTTTATTGAAATAGATGCAGTTCTTCAAATATGCTGGTATAAGACCAATACCCGTGCACTGTATTAAGGAATATATATTTCATTTCTCATAGCAAGTAAGGGATTTTCCTTGGATAACTTCTAGTTTATACAGCACAGTTTAGTGAAATCCTGAAGAGTAGGGAGGTATGAATTTATGTGGTTCTGCTATAATGAATTAGTTAAAAACAAATGTTCTTAATGCGTGCCTGCTCTCTGTGTTTTTAAGCTCCTGTATCCTTAGGAATGGTTTCATTGCTTTTTGTTCTGTAGTCAACGTACAAATTGCAGGGTTTTCCATTGTGTGTTGACTATTATTTAATCATAAAACTGTATTTTTGTTATTTGTGCTTTCACTAATGTATTTTGCTTTGTCCCGTTAATATGCCATTGATGAATTCAATTCAGTTCTTCATTAAACAATTTCCTAACTTAAGAAAATTAAACCTCTGAAAGGAACACAAGAAGCAAAGTAAACTCTAAAGATATCCTTGGCTCTGTATTGTATGGGGGTTCAGTGATACCACGCCGTGATGATGTTGTGGCATCTCAGTGAAGCAGGGAGAGAACAACATGCTTCTGGGAGTGAGGACTTAATAAGAAAGAATTGTAATCAGTTCTGTGTTGAATATCCCACTTCACGGTTGATGTCTGCAGACTTTGAGGGAACGTTCAGTTGAACAGCAACAGCAAATGGTAGTTGGAAGTTGTGCTTTTAAAGAAATATCATTTTTCTGGTGGGTTTTGACAGGAAATGGAGGGGCATCATTCTCTGCCTTTGTAAATTGGAGTAGTTTCACTGGTTACAGTGGAGCTGCGCCAGCAGATGGTGGCTGAAGATACCTCCTCTGCAGTTTTAACTCTTAAAAAATGAATCATTTCTCAGTCCATCCTTATCTGTATATTGAAGTTAGAGACTTGTCAGATCTGTTCTGGAAACTTGGTTGAGTGTGGCGGGGATTGCTACCTATCTAAATACCAGAAAATACCTAAAAGTATACATGGCTTCTCTATGCTGTGCAAGCAGCTGAGCTCAGGGAGCTTACCTGTACTTTCTGGGCTTCGTTGGGCTTTTTTAGTATGAGGGCTTTTTGTCTTTAAGGAAATTAAAACTCTCTTATTCCATCTTTCCATATAAATTTTTTTGCTCTTAAATGTTTTTTACTCGTTACTCTTAATAATGTTTCACAATAACGAAGTACTTGCATGCCTTTCCAGTATCACCCAAAAAATGAGGTCTTCCCTTTAGATCTCTGTTTTCTTTGATTAGTGTAGAGAAAGAGGCGCGTATTTTTAGTATTCCTGAATGGATGTATTTTTTTCAATTGCCTTTTTGGAAAAAAACCATTATTTTTTCAACAGTTCTGGAAGATCTTGAACAAAAATAAATTTTACTAATGTGATATACGAGAGAGAGATATATGTAGATAATATATATTATTCCATTATCATATATACATTTTTTTCTATATATATATAGATATACACACACACCCCTTATATGGCTCTTATAAAAATATATATCTCTCTCTCTACATATAGGGCTATGTGGCTTTAAGTATGGAACTGATAATGGAATACTATTATTTTAGTTTCTCTGTTATTGTAGGGGCTGGGTTTAAACATAATAATGGACTTGAAGAATTTGTGTTTATGTACGGTTACTGTTAGAAGTGAATAGGTTTTTTTATGATGTATTAAGGTCTAAAAATTGAAGTCTGTCTCACCAACGTTTGAGTTCAGTGGGATTTTTTCTGTGCTTACAAAGTTATGTAATCAGTAGGATTACAGCCAAAGTAGATATGACACAGGCTCTGACTATCACTGCAGTGAAGTATAGCGTTTTTTTTCTTCTCAGTTATACATTTTATATTCAAAACATTACCCTCTGTTGCTTGTTTCATAGATGTGTACAAACACTCAAAAGCAGAACTTAAGATCTCTGCTACTAACTTAAGGGAGAAAAGTAGTATAATTTTTATTGTGTAAACTGGAGTTTTGATACAAATGTAGGTTTTACCTACGGGAGAGCTAAACAGAACTTAATTAAAAACTTCGTCTCATCTTTGTACTGTATCGATAACTGAGCTAATTAAACTAGCCTTGATTAAATGTTTCTTTTAAAATCCATTTGATTAGATATATATATATATTTTGCTGTTTTACAGACAAGCAAATACATTAGAATTTCTTACATTGCGTTGGACTGGGTAAATCGGTCCATATTTAGTTTTCAGTTTTGTTTAGTTAGAAGGCACCATTTCAGTTCTTGGGCCTTTTTGAAATTCTTGTGGTGATGGTAAATTCATAAAATAAAAATTTCCCCAGTGTGCAGTGTTGTTTTTTTCTTTCCTGGTATGTCATCCAGTGACTGGATGTGCAACCAGTACAGATTTAAAACTGGTTTGATGTTTTCATACTGTACAGACAGTTCTTAATTAGCTATCCCTGCCTGACCCGACTGCCTGTGTGGATAAATGGTTTTACAATAGACAAGAAAGGTCAACGAAGCTCTTACATTCTGAGGTATGAAGTAAAGGAGAGTATAATATTTAATAAGTTCAATTTGCACTTGTCCAGTGAATTGTTTTTTTAAATCTTGAGCAAAAATGGTAGCTGAAGTTTACTTTCTTACATAGGTGGTCTTTTAGGAGCATCATTCTGAATTCAGGCAAAATCTTTATGACACTTGTTTCATTTTAGTTTTTTTTTCAGGATCATGAAATTCTAATTTGTGGTGAAATATGTTGCTTAATTATTGTGGCTGTTGTACAACAAGCTAGATGGTATAATTTTAGTTATTTGGTAGAAAGAACTATGCGAAAGTCAAAATTTAGTGCCTGTAAGCGATGCGAAACATTTCTTTTTATGCCAAATGTAATAAATTGTATATTTAAATATCTGTTCCACAAAAGTTCATTATCTGTGGCTTTTATTTACCGAGTATACTGTTTGCATAGAATGCTGTTACGTAAGTTACCTGAATTTGTCAAACATGTCCTTAAGAAGGACTTGAGAAATCTCAGTCTTCATAAAGAGTTTTTTGTATAACAGTAATTTACCTGTAAAGTTAGTGGTCTGTGTGTTTGTCTTAGCAGTTAAAATAAGCAGTAATCCTTCTTTTGATTTTTTTTTTCTCTCTTTTTTTTCCCCAACTAATGAGTTGTTTGTTTTAACTGTTCTCTAGAGCATGCAGTAATTGCCTGATTTCTATTTTTTCTTAAGCTATCATCCTATAAATATTTAAATATGTATTTCTTCTGTGAATTGTCTTAAGGAAATTGGTAGGACTGTCAGTGTTGGTCAAGTAACAGAACATCTTACTTTTTTCCAGTAAGAGAAATAAGGCAGGGGGTTGGGCTGATGGTTAAACATGCTAAAAATCTCATGGGTCTTGTTTAAGCATTTTGGGAGTTTGAGTGTAAATTGCTATGAACAATCCCCCAAAGCTCACCTGTTTTGCTGATGTTACAGAACTTGTGCTGTACACAGGCCATGTTATTTTTCTACTTACTGGCTTTTTTTTTTTATTTATAGAAAGTATGAGAATTCTCTTGTATCGGATACTTTTTTGTTGGACAGTTTAATGATGTAGGATAAAATAATAGTTTTCAGTATTTTTAAGGATGATTCTGATTAGCCCCGGATATTCTGTCACAAATCAGAATTCCACAATTCTGAGAGAAGCTGAAATGACAGTTTTTTCATTGTTGTCCTATCGACATGTCCTTTTCTTACAATTAAAGTTGTAGTAAATGTTGAGAGAAAAACATTGTTATTTAAAGCTTTTATAACTAAAGAATAGAGAACTGGTAAAATCAACAATAGTCTACTGAACTTTACCATTGCTTATTCTAATTTCACCTGCTGTTATGGTGGAAAATGTTTGTGTTTGAAGCGGGGTATCTGCTGTAATTGGAACAATGTCTTTTTCTGTATCTATAATAAAAAAAAAACACCAATAAAACTTTGTAGGCACTAAGACATTGTATTTTGACTCATGAAATGTTAACTACAACTGTACTAAATTCTCTTTATTTTCCTAGATTGCTAGTCATAGCGGATATGTACAAGTTGACTGGAAAAGAGTTGAAAAAGATGTAAACAAAGCAAAAAAACAGTTAAAAAAGCGTGCAAATAAGGCAGCACCTGAAATCAATACTCTAATTGAAGAGGTAAGTCTGAGGTGATAAACTGTTTTCTACCAGCTGGTTTTTCTTACTTTCCGCTGGAGGTGATGATTAGGTGAAAATGCAGGTGCAAAACTGGAAGGAATCAGAAATGGTCTAGCTGTACTTTTTATTAAAAGTTATCAGATTGTACTCTCTTTTATTCATTTAGCTTTCTGTTTTGTTCACTCTTAAAGATGACATACAAACTTCAATGTTAACGCATTTCTACGGCTGATACAGTTCAGGGTCTGCCATTGGCTTTGCCATTTAGTCTGTGCAGATTCTTTGCTAGTGAGAAAGCAGTAAAGTTCATGACACGGTACAAAGTTGAGGGTGTTGTGGTTAAAACATGGTAGCTATGAAGGCAAAACCCAAATTGTCTCAGATTGCTGATAACACAATTACTTGGTTGGAAAAGACTGACCTTTCTTTCTGGAGAAAAGCTATAACCACTTCCTAACTAGAGTTGTGGTTTTTATCTCATTTTTCTGCAGTTTGAAGAACATCTGTCTTCAGAATCTATCAGTTAGATACTATGTTGAAAAGAGGTAGCCTGTGGTACTGATCAGTGTCACTGAGGCTGTTTTCATTCTGTCATTTGAACACTTTTATTTAATTGATTTATTTTAAAAAAAGTATGTTTAGCCTGTTTTTACATATTTTCAAATTTCATACAAACAGTCTTAACTTTCTTTCTTAGTAACTGTGAATCCTGACTTGGAATATGTTGCAAACAATGTAAAAGCAGCCAAACTAGTGCTTTGTAATGAAGAGTTTTGACTTCAAATGTAACATGTATGGAGTGACACGTAGATTGCTAAAAGCTACCTTAAATTTTAATGTGAATGTGAAGCTGAAGTTCAAGAGAGATGATTTTCTATCTGCTTCTATACCCCAATTAGCTTAACCTGCCCTTCTCCATCACCCACCCAGAAATGGGTGGGACAGGATGGGGTTTTTGGTTGTTTCCTTTTTTTAAAAAAAAATGTTATGTTACTTTCTTCTAATTGTGCACTACTAGCACAACTGTTTCAAGTGGAGGATTTATGAAATGGCATATGTTCGATATAACATGCTATACTTTTTGCTATTACTTAATGAAATATTGTATACAAATGTCGTCATACATAAGTGGCTTTTGTAGCAATAAGTTGTTAGGAAACTGGAGTGAAGTGTGGGGTTTGTTTGGTTTGTTTTTTTTTTCCAATGACCTAATCTTCCAAAACCCATTATTTTTAAAAACTTTTTTTCATGTAATTAAAATTGAAGTGACAGTAGTGCTTGTGCTTTTTTGCCAAGGGAGTTTGTAAAACATCTGTCTTGTTTTAATCAAAACAAAAGTGGTATTGGCATGAAATTGCTCCGACAATTCCTTTGTATTTTGACTTTCAAAATACTAACTGTGTTTTAAACATATTTGTTAAGGCAGCTGAGAGTCAGTTTTCACTCCATTTGTGCCAGCAGTTGCCACCTCACTTTATATGTTTTTAGAAATATTGCTTCCCCCCCTCCATAACTTTAGTATTCTTGTTTCCAGGCAATTAGGATAAGTATTAAATGTTGCAATCAGACACAACCGACTCAATTCTTTATGAATACTTTTTTCTTTTTTTTTTCTTTTCTTTTTTTCTATTTTTTTCTTCTTTTTCAGTCAACAGAATTTATCAAACAGAACATTGTGGTGTCCAGTGGATTTGTCGGAGGCTTTTTATTAGGCCTGGCATCATAAGGACCTGAATCGTCTCTTTCTGATGGCATTGATGGCAGCAAAGAACAGTTGTGACACGCTGTCCTAAAGCAGTGTGGGTCACTGGGCCTTCTGGAGCAGGATGAGTGGACTAGCTAGACAGCTTGGAAACGCTTACATTTCAGGCTTTTGCCTCTCGAAGCTTGGCAAAACTAGGATTTGCTGAAAAACTGTGCAGTGTGCTGCTCGTAGCATTTCTGGGCAAAACTGGTTCATCTTCATCATGACTCTTTATCTATGACCTTTCAAGATCTAGCATTTTTTAAAATGTTATTCTTGGAATGTAGATATGTAACCATACTTTAAGAAAGAAAGCTCCATTTCTATGTTTTCGGTTAAATATTGTTTATTTAAAAGTATTTTTCTTCATGCTGTAGTAAATAGTATCAATGACTACATAATGTATATGATATTGTAGTTTCAGCCTCATGGCTGTCCATGTTCTTTAGAAGGTACTGCAATAATCTATCAATCTGTAATACCTTTTTACAGAGTATTAAATAACAGAAAATCATGAGCTTATTAAAGATGAAAATTAACTTTGACTCTGGCCTTTGTGTACGCAGAAAATAAGAAAGTCTCATGTTCATAGCCTGCAGGCATCTGGTACAAATATTTGCAGAGATACTTGTGATATTTGTGTGCTAAGTAACTACGTATATATGTTATTTTTCCCAGATGCATAGGCATGTGTAAAACTCATTGATAAAACTCACAGATAATCGTTGGGAGCACAGGCTCCACAGTGACCTGATTCTTAATTGTGTCGCACTCAGTAAACCACGGAGGTCGTTTCAGACATGAGTAGTTGGTGAGATGAAGAGATGAGGCTTCTGTCCGAGCGCTCTGCAAGGGCCGGTACTCGGTAGGGCGCGATAGGATGTGGGTGTGATGTGCCTGGAACGAACGGAAGGCTGCTCTTGCAGTCTGTTGTAGCTGGAAATGATACTCACTTACATATTCACCTCTATTGCCACTGTGTTCTCCCCAACTTAGACATTTCTTTTTTTCCTCCATTATCACTTAATTTGACTTTTTGCCGGTCTTTTTTCAGTGGTGCCCAGTGAAGAGGACAAGAGGAAACGGGCACAAACTTGAACATGAGAAGTTCCATCTAAACATGAGGAGGAACTTCTTTACTTTGAGGGTGGCAGAGCCTGGAACAGGCTGCCCAGAGAGGTGGTGAAGTCTCCATTTCTGGAGTCATTCAAAACCTGCCTGGACACCTTCCTGTGCAACCTGCTCTAGATGGACCTGCTTTGGCAGGGGCCTTGGACTAGATCTCCAGAGGTCCCTTCCAATCCCATATCATTCTGTGATTCTGTGACTTTCACTGTCTAGGGTGTCAGCTATGGAAAAATGAGGGTACAGCTTGGCTTCAGTTAGCATATTGGGAGAGTGCTTATGTCTGGGAAGTCTCAGGAAGCAAATGGGACTTCATTTCTTCAATGCGATTGCTGCTTCCACCTTCGACAGATCAGAGCAGGAAGCAGATTCTAAAGGAGATTGCAGGCATAACTGTGGATGGGCTGGAAAATTTGTTCTCAAGTAGGTTTTTAAGGTGGTTTTGGTAATTTGTTAGTAGGTTATTCTAAAGAAGTTGAGAATCCAAACAGAGACTTAATGCATTTTTTTGCACTTCAAACTTGTGAACCTTTTAGAAGTTTCTCCCCAAGAAAGACTGTTTGCTCGGCCCTGATTTCTCTGTTTTTTACTGTACCAGCAAGTTAATGTGATATGGAGCCTCTTTGACGCAGATTCTGTTGGGTGTGTGTCTGAACAACGATAGTGATTCATTAGCATCAGATGGATGGATATAAACTTTGGATGCACAGGGCACGGGATGAACACCCATCAGCTGGGCTGTACGTGAAAGGCATTTGACATAGTAACCCAGGATATATTTAGATTTAGTGTGTCTGTGGTCTTCAGAGACCAGTGTTACATGTTGACTTCATACGCGCGGGCTTGTGGCCAACGTGAGCAAGTTAGAAAGCACGTCAGGCGTATCTGCAAGGTTTAAGGGTTTAGTTAAGTTAAAGCCTGTTTAAGACTTTTGAAAGTAAAATATGACACCCATCCCCCTGCACCAAACCAAACCCAAGGTCAAAAATAACATGCTAGCACCCTAAATATGTTGTTTCAAGGTGAATATGTAAAGCTGTGTAAACACAATTGTTGCAGTTTATTGGAAATGGGAAGCCCAAGGAGGAATGTGCATGCTGAGGCATCTGGGATTCAAAGAAAAATTGAGAAAGATGAAAATATTAAAACAGGAAAGTTGCTTTGCCTTAGTGTCCAGTCCAAAGGATAACGGGAAGGTAACGAGTCAGCTCTTTTCTGCCGATGAAGCTAATGGATTTTTGGCATGTCAGAAGAGTTGCTGAAGCCAACTGATGTGAGTCACCCACCCCCACTGCAATGAGCTCAGGCGTTCTGAAGGGCTTTGGGGATGAAGTAGCACCCACCTCAGCAGCACAAACCCGTAAGCTTGTATTTTTAAAAGGTGTACTCTGTGGAAGGATTTTAAGCACACATCTTTTAGTGTGCTTGCTAAAAGGACCAGTCATTTGACCAGGGAATATACTTCATAGTTAGAATTAAGAAAGAAAAGACTTATATAGATTAGTACGCAAGACTGATTTCTGCAGAGGAAAGTTGTTCTGCTATTATTCTCTTGCCATTATCTGAGATTCTCGGTAAGGCAATGAATAAAGAACTGATTGAATTAAATATACTTGAGGTTTTTATTATTTTTTGAAGCCCTTGGAATAAGAGCTGCAATGCTGTAGATGTAAAACTGTCTCAGGGACAAAAGAAGTGGGGAGAAATGGTATAATTGAAACAGTGAATACTGGTGGTTTGTATTAGGATTGGCCTTATGTAAATGCATCCATGACTTAAGGAGAATGACTGCTGGCACAGCAATACTCACTCCATTCTCTGATATGGTTCCTTAGGTTGGTGAGGTAGAGGGGATGCTGCCTGGAACTGCAGCTAGAGCTGACAGGGTGAGGAGATTGATGGAGTGGCAGACTTTGATAAACACGGAGCACTGAGGCGCATAAATGCAACTTCTCTTGCAAATACCTGAGATTTTATACGTGTCAGCTCAGAACAGAGTCGTGTATATCACCGTGCATAAGGGAATGCTCTATAAAGTTACAGTCAGAAAAAAGAATGGGATTATCGAGAACGGAATGGAGCATAACAGAAATACTACGTTTCTGGCGGTAAGTTCTTCTCTGGAATTATTTCATAGTTACTCTGACCCTCAGAAAAACTAATGCAGACTAAGAAGGTTCAGAGAAGGGTGAAATAAAGATTGAAGAAAAAAATTTTGAAGAGCATTTTTTGGGGGGGGATGTGGGAGAGGAGAACTTCAATGTTAGAAAGCAGATAATTAAGAAGGAAAGTGTTAGAAATATGTAAATTAATGGAAGGCTGAGCCAGCAGTTCTGTGCTTTTTATTGTATAGCTGAAAGCTTAACTGAAAGGTGAAAAACGTGAACCTAGCATGGGGAAACAGCTTTTCACAGGAGGTGTGATTGGTCCATGGAGCTCATTTGCAGTGTGTGCTAATGAAACCAGGGAACGGGCTCCGATGAGGGAAAGATGGGGCAACGCCGAGGTAAGTTGCAGGAGTGCTCATTTATGTCTAAAGATGCAAGGAAAACAACTTCAGGTTTCTCTGGCTACGGCTAATACTGTTTGGTGAAGTTCATGATAAAATCATTCTAGGGATCAGATTATCCTGCCTTTGCCTTCTACAGGCTTGTCTATTTTTTCCCCTCAAAGAGTTGTTACCAGTCACTTTTCCAAATGGAATACTAAGTTAAATGACTGATTAAAGCATACCATATATCCCTCTAGTGAACAGCTGTTGAAAGATTACTAAATGAGTTCTGGGAGGGTTTGCTAATAAATAATCTATTTATTTTGCATTATCTTAATGGCATAATCATTTTTTTCTGATTTTTCTTTTTATTTAGTTAAAGCAGCATTGGGCAGTAAGTTTTAATGTAAAGTGAGATGGTTGGTGAAAACCAGTGTGATCTGATTACTGAATTTTAAGAAGTTAGAATTTGGCTAAATCTTTGAAAACTGATTCTGTTTTAGCAGCCAGATTGAAAATTAAAATATTGTAGTTAAAGATACAGATGCCTCCTGCATTCAAGCGGATTTGTAATGAGGTTTTAAGAAGGGGGGATGCATACAGAGTAGAACAAAGAAGTCAATAATGTAATTCAAAATTGATGCCTGTGCAGATTTTTATTTTTTTATTTTGTATTATAGTTCAAAAATTAGACAGGAATGATCATCTTAAAGATCTGTTTTTTTCCTGGTCTGATTAGGAAGCAGGTCTGATGCCATATGGGGATGTCCCAGTACTGACACAAATGGAAAAGTTGATGTTTGTTATTGTGGGGCAATTTGGGGAGTGGGTGGTGAGTTCTTAACTACTGAGACAGGTGACATTCATTCAAGACCTGTAAGACCAGAAGCCAATTTTAATTAATATAATTGTGGGGTGGGTTGCCACAAAGCATGTAGTGCTGATCCGGCACAGCCTGAAAACACGGCTGGATTTAGCCCCACATTCCAGCCAAGAGACCATCTAATTCTTAAGAGCGCTGAGGAACGTGGTGCAGAGACCTAATGGGGGCTTTTGTGCTCGCGCACTGGACTGGAAAGAGCAGGGCCAACCCTAGCACAAGTGGTGCCGTGCTTTAGCCAAGAAACCTTGCTGGACCTGAGCTGGCTCAATTTATGGCTTGGGTAAACCAATATAACGTTAACAGCTTTGACTAATTCAAGGGTTCAGCACTCAAGGAGGTCCTCTGCCTCCCTCACCTTCTCTTCTTGTCCCCTGACCCCTCTGCCCTCAGTTTCTCAGTGTGCTCCTACCTCCTGCTTTTGTTTTTCCTGCCTTCTATTTTTTTTTTATTTTATTTCCACAGCTGCCTAGAATAGAGCACCACAGCATTCGCTACTGCTGATCCGTGAAAAAGAGAGCTTGAAAGTGGGATGAAGTTGGGGAATGGATCCCACACGTCAATTCAGCTCTTGGGCTACCTGCCAGCTGATACTTCTGGGTTAGAGAGCTCAAAGAAGCTGGAGACCGCATTCAGTTACCTCTTCCAGGGAAACCTTTCCTGCTTCCTACACCAGTACCCTACCTGCCAAACCAGAAGGTATTTCGGTATGAGATATCCTTGGCCTGTCCTGCTGATGCCTTCTGTTGAGGGGGATGTGTCCCAGGAGTCATGGGAGCAAGGACAGAAACTTGAGTCTCGTCTCCTCAAAGTTTACCTGAAATCGTTGCTAAATAGTGAAATGTGCTGCTTGAAGTGGAGATGGTCTAGAAGGGAGGGAGGAAGGAAGGAAAGGGAGGGAGGAAAGTTGGTTACAGCCGGGATATTTTGCTGTCTGTTTGGTAGGATGCTTACCTAAGAACTGGAATATATTGTCACACATCTCATCCTTGATACAAGAGGGTTTCGGCTTCACAGTCAAACCCCCACAGAATCAACTGCTCACAGCCTTAAGCTGTAAAACACCATTTCGGCATATGTGTGCTGTATATTTTAAAAATACTTAATAGAAAATGTTAACATCCACAAAGGAAATAAATGACTATTGAACCATACAATTCCTATTTAACATAGATACTTTGATCGCAACAAGAGGCTATCTACATACGCTTGCCAATACACACTCATGGGACCTAGGGAATTAAGAACCGATATATCTAGTACGATTTTTAATTAAACATCTTACTTTCTTGAAGTATTAATTGTGACATAAGGTTATGCTGTTTTCTCATGTGTTTAACAGACAACAAACTCATACTGCAGCCAAATATACAGTTTTTAATTTTCAGATTTCAGATCCTCTCCAGTGGGACAATTGAAATGCTTTGATAGCTGATGTTGTTCAGACAGGATCTAAGCTAAAATACATCTGAACAAATCTGTAAATGTAAGAAAAACCTGCAGATGTATTAAAGGAATGTATCAAAATCAACTGTTGCCAAATGTTGTTTCAGAATCCATTTGGGACAACAAAGAGAAGGAATGAAAATGAACAGCAACAAGGGAGTCTGTATTTTAATGCTCCTCTAACAGTGTATGACTGTTAAAGTTAAAAAATGTTGAGAAACTGCCTTTTGAAACATTGCTTTCTTTTTTTTTTTTTCCTATTTCCATGGCATCAAATATGATACTGAATTTCCAAACCTAAAAGCTTCTTGAGCCCGCTAAATTGCATGCTGGCTCCTGTAAGAGCTTTGTTTTGAGGCTGCTTGTGCAAGTAAAGCTAAGCATATGCTTCAATGACTAACTACTTTGTATATGAAAGCAAAGGTAGAACAAACAGTGAAACAGTGGAAGCGATACATACTGGGTTTTTTTTTCTTTTTCCATGTTGTTAACAGAAATCTCTAGTTAGGCTTTGAGACCTCCAGGTAGTCTTCAGAGAATCAGGAAACCATGGACTGCACAATGTATAGGGGTTAAAGGTAAGGCACAAAAAGTGGAATTTGTCTGTCTGAATATCGATGTCAAGCTAGGTACCCTGTAGCCTGCTTATATGAATTAAAGGAAACAGGCACTTCTGTGGCAAGTTTACCTTGCTCTGAAATTGACAACTGCAGTGGTTCAGAAGAATCCAACCCAGAAGGACCCACTTTTCCTCACTGTTTTTAAAGGCAGCCCAAGCTTTGACTTGCTCACCTGGAGGTACTGAAGGTTGGGTGAGATGAATTCCATGCCAAGGGCATGAAGGACAAGAAGGTGACTTACCAAGGGCAAATCCTGGTTGCCCAGCCTGTTCTCCTCTGAAGAAATGACTGGCTATGAAGAAGAGGAGGCTGGTGGAGTGGACTCTTATGTGGGCTGAAAACTGCCTGCACTGCCAGGCCCCAAGGGCAGCGATTGTTTCTACATCAAAACTTTCTACACCAAAAGGGTTATCAAGCATTGGAACAGGCTGCCCAGGGAAGTGGTGGAATTGTCATCCCTGGAGGTATTTAAAAGATAGGCAGGCGTGGTGCTTAGCGGCATGTTTTAGTGGTGGTTTTTGTCAGTGTTATGTCGATGGTTGGACTCAATGGTCTGAAAGGTCCCTTCCAACCTAGACGATTCTATGATTCTATGTCTTGGTGTCCAACTGACAGTGGCAACAAGCAGAACACATCAGGGACTGCTGCTGCCTTAATATTGTTCAATATCTTCATCAAAGACCTGTGCGATGGGCCAGAACGCAGCCCTGTAACAAATCTGTGGGTGACATCAAATCAGGAGAGGCATTTGGCACACTCAAGTGTAGAGTTGAGATTCAAAGGCAAATCTGATGAAGCTGAACATTGCACCAAGAGCAATTTTGCAGAGTTCAGCAAGGAGAAGCAGCAAGTCGGTGCCTGGGGTAGGTTAACCCCATAGACAGCCACTGCCAGAGCAGCAGCTATGCTGGAAAGGGCACGGTGGCTACAGTGGACCTCAAATTGAATTTGAATGAACCCTGTACTTTCACTGCAGATGAAGGAAATCACATACTGAGGTACCTTAGGAGGAGCATGGTCAGCAGTTACAGAAAGTTGTGATCCACCTGTCTATACTTAGCACTGGTGAGGCCACACCTGGAATACTGTGACTACTTGGGCCTTCCAGTTCAAGAGGGATGTGGAGAAATAGCAAAGCGTCCAGAGAAAAACACCTAAGCTGGTTAGGAGCCTAAAGCATAGGACCTACAGGGGGACCCGAGGTTGTTCAACCTAGGGAAGAGGAGGCTGACGCAGAATCCAAGGCAGCCTACAACTACTTGAAGGTGAGTTAGAAAGATGATGGAGCCAAGTCCTCCTCAACAAGGGGCAGCAGCCACAAGTTGTGGCTTGGGACAGTCACACTGGACATTAGGAAAAGCTCTTCCACCAGGAAGAGCCTCCAGTGCTGCAGTGCTGGAACAAGTCAACCGAGGCTGGTGTGGGTTGTCCCTCCTCAGGGGTTACAAGATTTGGCTGAACAAAGCCACAACTGACCTCATTCAGTGTTGATCAAGAGCAAACCGTTCTGCTGTGAGAAGAAGGCTCCAGTGGTCCCATCCAAGTAGCACATTTATGGGACTGTGAAAGTCTGATGCTATCCCACTCAGCCCATCAGTCTTTCTCCTGGGTTTAGCCTTGTGTTCCTGCACATCTGAATATACATCATAAATGCTCTGCTATGGCTGGTCTCGTCTAACTATTCACACTGACCAGGAAAAATAGATGCTGAGGGTATGTGGTACTGCAATTAATTCCTTTTCTTTGCTTTTTTTTTTTTTTAAAAAAAAAGCAAATTCATTTATTATATCAGCATTGGAAAGGTTAGAGACTTGCCTGATTTTGTGTTATTAGATTTGCTTTTAGAAAATTAAGATCCTCTGGTAGGTGACATACAGGAATTAGTGTATGTATGTGATTTGCTTGGAGTTGTTGCAACAAATTCTTAAATATGGAACAGCCAGAAAAATGAATTATTTTTTTTTTTAGTAGGCACTCCTGCACTAATTTAAAAATATTAAACTGGAGCAAGGTAAGTATCACAGAGCCGGATGTGAAAAAGTACATCGATAGAAAATAAGGAATAGAATAAGCGATGAAGATTGACATCGCAAATGAAAAAGGAAGATGAAAAAAAATAACACAAAATAGCAGAAGATGCAAAGTGATTAGGGAGCACTGAGAGGGAGACGGGAATGGAAAGTTGGTGACAGATGAGGTTGATAAGGCAAAGGGCCTAAAGGAATTCCTCGCCCCAGTAATCACAGAGGCAGCAGAAGGCAATATCCCAGGAACTGGGATTTGTTTTCCTCGGGGAAGGAAGGAAAATGTCAAAAGGTTTTACTCTTGCACTGGAGTGGATAATAAGGCAATTAGTACTATTAAAAGTTGTCAGCGCACCCAGACTGGAGTGATAAATCACATCCTAGGATTGTAAAGGGAGAGGGAGATGCTGGAAAGCTTTTGTGGTGCAGTTGTGACAACTTACTGGAAAGGGAATTATTGAAAACTGGTGAGTGTTTAATGAAGTTTACACTGAAAAATGAGAGCGAGCACCGCAACCCCAGCATTTACAGAGCTGTAAGCTTGACTCCATTTCTGCAGGAGAAACTAAATGCTGGCAAGTCATGGCTATGTATGTTTGTAAGTGGCAAAATGAATATATTATTAAAAATACATCGGTTTTAACATACATGCCATGGGAGAAGTACATATAATACAAATGTTTTGGAATCTGTTGCACAAAAGATTTATGCAAATAATCTCTATTAATAGGATTTCTCAGTGCAAATCCTTTCTTGTCAATACAAGGAGAGGTCTTGGCAATGTTATGATCATGATTTACCTTTCCAAAGAGTTCCTGATGTTTCTACAGCTTCAAATGATGTTTTTCCCTACATAAATATTTATTATAGAGGACGTAACTGCTAACCTTTTGCAAAGCTCTCTAAATATGCGTACTATCCAGTTTATCATCCACAGGTTCATTAAGAAGGGAGAGGAATAGAAATTCTCCATATGCTACACACCTTCCCTCGCCTGGTCTCCACACGTTTTTATTGCTTGATCTAGTTCAGATAGGAATGTGACTCCTTTACGAAATAGTGTAACTGCTGCAAACAAAAATAAAATAAAAATAATGGGCAAACTTCTCTGCTTGGTATCGTGGGCTGGTTAAATCCTCTGTTGCCCAGGGTGGGCAAGATCCCATTACCCACCTCCATCCCAAGGTGATGGGGGCAGTGGGGGGGTTCCCCACGGGAGAGCGCGAGGGCACCTCCCTGGGTTGGAGACATGGGCCTGCTGGTGGGGCTCAGGATGACCGTCACAAGGTTAGGCAGGGCTGCACCACAGCTTGGGTGGGGACTGGGAGGAGGGTCTGCACTGGGCAGTGGCTCCCCGAAGAGGCTGCCCACAGCTCCTTCTCATCATCAGCCTGCATCTCCAGAGATGAAGAGGGGCTGAAGAAGTGAGACCAGGTAGGAAGAAGGTCACAGGCTCTGGAGAGTGTTTCATTTACCTTCTCCTAGAGCTGCATGTAGTACCTTCCTCAGGAAGCACCAGGGGATCTCTGCTCAAGGGGAGAAAAAAAGAAGATAAGGAAATGGGCTGGAAAAATCTGAACCTCTTGAGGGTAGCAGCCTCTGCAGAGAGTAGTTGAATGAACCAGTCCATCTCCAGCTGGCAGGAGGAGTCATCTGCCAGAAGATGCCAGCCAAAGGGTGGGAAAGATGCTTTGCAAAGTATTTCCACAGTGCCCAGCACTGCTCTGACTGGACTGGCTGAAGAAAACCAGTGAGGAAATAGCTGTGGGAGCAACAGGCTGAGTTAGAATAACCACCACTGGGGAAATGAAAGGAGCATTCAGGGCCACAAAGGCATCCTTCAGACCCTCCCCATCTACAGTGACCACCCTGCCCAGTACACTTACATAGCACCTGCCATGAGGGGTTTCTTCTTCAGGTCTTGTGTGGGCCCATATCCTAAGTTGATGTCAATGGGAGATGGTTGTCACTGCAGAGTGATCACCCTCATTAGACACTTGCAGTTCTTGTGTGGTTCAGGCATGTGCTCAAGGTTGGGAGACTGTGCAGCTGCACTGCAGTGGCAAAAGAGCTGCCAAGGTCAACCTTGCTAGGACGACTAGAGACACAGCCACTCAAGGCTGGAACCTTGGCAGTCCCCATGTCCTCCTCCTCAGCTTCCCATGGACACCAATTCATCCTTCAGCATGGTCTCTGCTCTGCTTGGCAGCTGCTGTGCAAGTTTGGATGTCCAAACTCATCTTTGGCTAATTTCAGGACTTGGGAAAAATCAAGGCACAACTGAGTCCAGCTGGAATTAACCTGCTGAGGGCCAGAAAAATCTGGTAGTGACTCAGTGAGTGGCTTTGTGTGTGTGTGCACATGTATGTGCATCTAGGCAGGTACCATGTTCCTGGAGTTTGTGCACTGGTCCAACAAGCGTGACCCACCTGCATCCTCACTTCACCTCACGATGTCAAAATTAATACCTGCTTTTCCACACGATGCTGCTCAGACAGGACACGGGCATACGGCTGGTGCTGTTGCAGCAGCATCTCTCCATGCATAAAACAGAATCTTTACTACAAGGCATGACGGGCATTTCAAAAAGCTGGGTATCCCCGTGCAGTGGGAGGTAATACCAATGATGCAACCCTAATTTCTGACCGGCCCCCAAATAACCTCACTCTTGTTTTTTTTTCTTTTTTTTTTTTTTTTTAAAGGATTCAATACCTTTCCCTGCAGGTGTTGTTTTCCCTCTTGAATTCTTGCACTCCACAACAAGCCCATCCCAGCATCCCTACCTCTGACTGTAACTTTACTTCTCTTATCTGTGTGCTGACTTTCTCACGGCTCTTTCTCAGCAGCCTGACTCAAGGTTATGCAGCTGTGCTGTATCAGAGCAGGGCCTTGGGTCCTTGATACATAGGAAGCCGAGCTTCCTGGGGGAGGTTACAGAGATAGGGGGGTACAGCACTGCACTGCCCATCTTATAGTATGGGTATTTCAGGAAAGACAACCGAGCCTACAATGCTTTACTCCTCAGGTCACAGAATGGATAGGTGTTGCTTCAATTCATACTGATTTGGGGGTGACAAGGCAGTGCCCACCACTGTCACCCACCACTTTTGCTGCTCCTCGCTGGCATGTCACACCACTGAGGAGCCATATAACATGCAAAACTGGTGTTTTCTGAGCGAAACTTGAGCACAAGTATTTCTACAAATGGCAAAAGTGATAGCATTCCTGCAAATGTCTGTCATTCCCAATTTTGGGTTTGAGTTTCTTCTAGCCTGCTCAACAGCAGGAAACACACAGTCTTGTTTGCTCCTTGCTTCTTCCTCAAACTGATCCCCTTCAAGATAATAAGCAGTGACAGACTCGATCTCCCCAGCTCCATAATCTAAACCAGAATGTTAGAGTGAGGCACCCACCGGTTTTGCGTTGCGTTTCAAAGGCTGTCAGTGCTTCTCATGGGTGAACGGCAGCAGCGCCAACTGATTCTTGATTTCAGACAAGGTTCCTGTTCCTTGACAAACAGGTTTCATTTTTCAGAAAAGGCAAAACAAGTTTTGTGCAAGAGGTTTCTTTCTGAAGGGAGGAGGAGACGTGGACACGCGCAGCCCAAGGTTGGCACCAGGAGCCAAACGTGCACGGCCGAAATGGCAGCGTCAGTCCTACACGGCTGAGAAAACTCTAGCCTGAGTGATTTCTAAAATCAGTGTATTTTGATTTTGTTGATTGCACTGCTTCTCCTAATCTCCAGCTTTGTAAGAAGTGGGAAGTCTATTGTGTTACTCTCCCGATTACCTAATATAGCTTTCCTTGGCTCAGCAACTAGTCACTTAGGCCACTGCAAGTTCAATAAGGGATCAGAGGCACCAGTCAGTTCAGTTCTTCAAACATTTTTGTTGGAACAAAATTGCAAACAGTTATCTCACTAGAAGGATTTACAGATTACACATGACACTGATAAATAGGAGTATGAGTTTAATGTCTGACATGTCGCCTCTCAGAGGACTAAAACCTGCGTTTGCAGAGGGATAGAGATGGTTATCAAATGATCGTTCCTGTCTCTTTCTTTTATGAAAACTGCCTATTTTGTGGCCAAGTGATATAAAGCAAAATAATTTGGAAGAATTATTTTAAGGCCAAAACCAAGTACTCAGAAAATCTATCTCCCAGTCTTCCAGTACATACAAGGTTGTTATAAAGAGGATTATGATCAACTGCTCATCATGTCCATCAGAAGAAGGACAAGAAAAAATCAGCTTAAACTGAAGTAAAGAAGATTTAGGTTAGGCAATAGAGAAAAACTCCTAATGACAGCAGTCGTGCCGCACTGGAAGAAATAACCCAGGGATGCTTTGTTCAACTTTTCAAACAGAAGATCACAGAAACATCCAGCACTGGTGGTTCAGAAATGCTCAACCCTCTCTCAGTGCAGGAGGCAGCAAGGGTTGGGATGGTGTCTCTTCCAGCTGTGAATTCCTGTGACTTTGGGATGCGCTAATCTGATGCAGTGAGAGGCTTTTCAGGTAGCCTAGTGTTGCTGAGGCATTTGTAGAGGCATAATCAAGTCCTTCAGGCATTTTGCCCTCTTAAGCATCCTAAAATTTCACCTGATGGACCTCTTTAGTAAAAAGCACCATCCCTACATTCATGCAATTATTTGTCCGGGATGTTGTAGATCTGGGTGCCACCTCATGTCTGGTGGGGCAACAGAGGAGACAGGACTCTGAACAGGGTGGGGTCTAGTGGCCTTGGGACACCTCAGGACATCCAAGCCATCCATATGGGGTTTTGTGTCATCTCTACCAGCTGTATATGGATGACCTGGGTACTTTATGGGGTTCACATGGGATAGGATGTCTCTGTTTAGATATCTGAATCATAGCCCCAAGAGATCCAGCTTGTCTCTAACCTTACCCTTACCTCTATACAACTGTTTGAAAACATGCAACCAACTCCCAAGCTGTCTTGTTCCCAAATGCAAAACTGCTGAACCTGAAATGCTTTTTAAAAAAGGGGCTGGATTGTTTTTTTTCCAAGTATCATCATAGTTACTCAAACCTCCTGTAAATAATCTGCAGCAAAAGAGAGCAAATGTTGCACCCCGAGGAGTCTCTCAAGCGCTGAAAATGTAAAGAACTGTGGTCAGTGGTAGCAGAGGAAAAATTGTGATCTGTTTTTCTTGATAATGGGCTGACATCATGCTATGTGCGACTTGTCACTTGATGTGCAGACTGTAAAGTTGTGATTAGACAACCTCCCCTCACCTTCATGTTCGCACCTAAGAGAGAAACTTGATAAAAAATTGGGAAAATGTGATTGCAAAGCTATATAAATTAGCAGAGGGATCCTAGGGTCTGTTAGTTCCTGAATTTATTTAGAATGATTTTTTTTTAACTGCCTAATTTCATTTTGATGAGGCCCTTTGAGAGCTAAGCAGGTCATGTAGCTAAACTAAGCAAGAGCTTGTCTTCTTTATGAACTGCTTCTGAGTCATGTTTGTACTCAAAGGGAACAGTGTCATGCATTAATTGAGTCTCACTGGTTTAATTTCCAATTGACAAATAAATAGTTCTGGTTCTTAAAAAATTACACAACAGAAAAAACTCTCAGTAATACTCTGGTGACAGTCTTCCCAGGTACATTATTTTTTTTCTTTCCAGATCAGCACAAAATGCAAATGCAGTTGATATTGCATCATTCTGTTTTAATGAATGTTATTATAGTTCATTGTATTAATCTGATTTTACTGAATTTTGGCTCTTATTTACAGTTAAATTAACTTTACTTATTTAATATAGCTGCATGTTTAACACTTAATAAAATTGCTATTCATTTCAGTGAATCTGAGTTTGTTCCAAAGCGAAATTCATGAAATCTGCCGAACTGCCGGGTGAGAAATCCAGAAGAAAAGCGGTATGGACACAACTTAAGGATCAGCCTTTCCCAGCTGTTTACAGATGCAGAAGAGAATTCAGGCCTCCTGATCTCTCCACAGGGAACAAGAAAGTGGGAGTGCTTAATTTCCTGACCGTAAAGATTACCGAGAAATCAGCCTCTCCTTTTGCTGTTTTTGAGATCATGCTAGGGTGAAGGAGTCCTGGCGGAGGCAGATAGGAGGTAAAGGGGGATTGCAGCTGGGATCTTCTGTGTAGACCTGTCAACCCATCACCCTGGCTGGGTACCACAAACCAGACCAGGCTGCTTATGCCTCAGTTGGATGCTTGCTTCTTGTTGGGAGACTCCCAGCACAGGGGAAAGGCGTGAGATGGCAGTAGCCTGAACGGAGCGTTTCATCAGAAGGTACTTCAGGGGCAAAGATATGAGCAGAGGGAATGGGCCTCTTGGTTGTGTTTCGCTATGGAGGCCTGTGGGCTGAAAGTCTGCTATCTCCACCGCCCCATCTCCTACACCCACCACACAGAAGACCTATGGGCAGTGGTAGACATACCTGCACCTGCAATACCCAGGGCACTGCACAAATAAACGCTTTGCTAGCAAGCATGAGGTCACACCCGCGCATACACCCAACTGGTTGTTACTTTATTTCTAAATGACAGTCTAAGAAAAAGACTTACTTAATCCTGAGTTTATTTATGTCCTTGGGATAGGAGTCTCACTGACTCCTACCAATAAAGTCCAACTAATTAAATAAAATGGGAAGCGACAATGGTTACAATATACAGATTGCTGCTTCTTGACATTTGCATGTCCCCATTTGAGACAGCTGATAAAGACAGAAGGCTTTGGATGGATCTAGCACTCACCTTCCCACACCCACAGGGCTGTCACTGAGATGGAGGAGATGGGCTCTTCACAGGGGTGCGTGGCAGGATGGAGAGAGACAAAAGGCATATGTTGAAATGAGAGAGGTTCAGACTGGACATAAGGAGGAACTTGTTCCCTATGAGGATAAGCCCAAAGCAGAGCACATTGCCAGAGAGACTGTGTAAGCTCCATCATTGGAGGTTTCCAAGTCCTATCTTTCTCAATACATGAGCAACATGGACTGATTGTAGAATCATAGAATTGTCTAGGTTGGAAGGGACCTTTAAGATCATCTAGTCCAACCATCAACCTAAGTCTAATAAAAAAACACTACTAAACTCTGATCTCAGAGATGATCCTGCTCTTAGGCCCCCAAGGCCCCTTCCAACTTATGTTACCCTGTGACCCTATGATTACTTTAACACTCGCTGTTGGCAAGGCATCTCCCACAGGTGGGATCAGCCTGACTGAAGCTTTGCCCCCCAACCCACCTCTCTGCTGCTATCTTACCCCTAGAGAAAACAAGTTACCCTCTAGCCAAGGGTACTTGGTGTTGTGTCACCACAGTCGGCTGTCGCAAGGTTACTTGCAGGTTCTAGGTGAGCAGTAACTCCCCTAGAACAAGATATGGGACAAAATGTGAAAGGGGAAAAACATGTGGCAGGCTAAATTTGAGCCTTGTAATTTCCCCCCTGTAATTTCCCCCTTTGGTGAAACACATAAATATGCTTCTCCTCCTGTGTGATGTGCCACACTGTGGGGCACATTTTGCAGGTCCTCTGTCCTATCTCTACCCAATCTGCAGGTAATTCCCTCATGTCATAGAGTCGCACTACTGAGTATATAGTGGAACTGCTTTTGCAAAACTAACAGAACTGATTATTGGCAAAAACGCCTTTGATTAGGGATATTACTCATTTACTTTGCAGTAGCAATGACAAAGTCTTGATGCCATTTAAGGATACATAACATTAATCTCAAATTGACTACGTTGTCACACTTTGTTTTCCTTGACCAGTAGACAACCAAAAAATAAGAACCTATTCCTAAGAAACTGTACATATATAAAGTATTTTGCTTCACAGAGAACACATATTTTAATATACTAATATGTATGAATTATATTCTTGTAAATTACTCAAAACTGTCTAGTCTCTGGGCTGATACCATAGCTTAGCTCTGATGGCTATGAAGCATCACAAATTTTTACATTTCCAAATGTACTTTTCTATTGTAACTATGATGAAACTGGCACAGAACACAACACATTCCTTCATTATTAAAGAAGGCGGCAGTTCACTCATGTAAAATGTCCTAAATGTATAGGTCTTACAAACATGGCCTCTCTCCTTTCTTCTTCATACCAAATGGGAAAAAAATAAAGTCCAGGAGAGAATATTCTACTGCATCTTGAAGTCCCTTTTATGTTGTCTGTCCAGCCAGTGTGGATCAAAAACAGTGCTGCATTTTCTCTTTGTCCACATAATAATAGTACATTTGCCCAGAGACTGCATCCTTGGTCAGAAAAATAGTCCATCTAGTCCGGAATCCAAACTGCCTCCTAAATGAGATAGGGTCCTCCAAATAATCCTCTATATACCCATGACTAAAGCCTATACTGCTGTACAGAGGGATTTAGATCACAATTCCATAAGAAGCTTTAATTCTGACATCGCCTATCTTTATAACTGAAATGTTTTTTCAGTCTTTTCCTTTTTTTTTTCTTTTTTTTTTTTTTTTTCAGATTCTGTATTAATATGCCAAAGAATTGTCTAACACGATGAGCGGTATTTGCAGTACCTCTTTGTGATCTAGAAAAAAGGCTGGGGAGCAACGTTTGAAGGTGATACAAAGTTATTTAGGTTAAGCTGAGCAAATGGAGAGAAAAGAATTCCCAAAAGTTGTGTCCGGCCTCAGCATGTGAGCAGCGGGATGACAAAGCTGGTAGTGCTCATAAACACAAAATCATGTCCAGCGGATGTAGCAGCCTGAAGCACTCTGCACAGTGCTTGGTCCTGAATCACAAAGTCAGAAAAAGACCGAGACGTTCACCTGGAAGTTCAGTGTAAACCAGGAGTCAAACCACAAACAAGATGTTGGGGTACATAAGAAATGGGATGGAAAATATACCCAATATTATGACATTACAGTGCCATTAAGGTTTAGTTATTTACCTTGAATACTACATTTGGTTCTAGTCAGCCTAATGCTCTGCAGAGACCTACTCAGAAGGGCTAATGTAGTTTAAGGAGCTTACTCTTCCTTAAGATCCCTCTGCAGAGGAGAGAGAGCTTTAGGCTTTCTCCTAGGAAGCGTTTCAAGCATCTCACTGTAGGTTACTGTTCTCAATAATAAAGGTGTTTTTCTCCATTAAAACAGATGCTAACGTTAGTCCTTCCTCTATCAAGACACACGGAAATGTAAGGCACAGTTAATGAAAACTCTTAGGGAAGTTGGGGAAAAAACCAAATTAAGATTGAGGGAAGCTCTTTGATTTACACAGGGAGCATTCAGGAGTATAGAAGCTAAGGAAGTCAAAAGCAGGTAGACCTGGCACTTCTCCCAGCTTTGTCAGAATCAGGCAGCAAAACCCATCAGTGAGACTGAGAGGCAGAGGATGAGAGAGGAAGGTTGTCCTGTTCAATGAGGGGGTGAGGCTTCATTGACTCAAAAGCCTTGTGGGATTAAAAAAATGTAATCCACTCCAAAATTGACGAGATTACCAACAGTTATGCTAGCAAGGGTTAGAACGCCACCAGTCTCAGGACTTGGGTAGCTGTGCTTCAGATTACGACCTAACTTCTCAATGTAGAAGCTGGATTCTCATATTTACCCTTCTTCCACCAAGGAGCAGTTTATTCACCCACTCGCACAGCCTCTGCATTTCTCCCCGAGGCGTCTGGCACAGCTGCCCCCGGAGACAAAATATCCCACCCGCTGGATCAGTCTTGTGATCTCCTCAGCCGTTTCCGAGCTGCAGAAGGAAAAGAGACCACAGGGACAAGCCTGAACGTGCACCTCGGAGCAAACGACGAGCCAGATCGCCGTGACTGAGAGGCCACCCACTCCCTCACCACTCCAGTGGAGTTCCTGCTGGGCCATTACTGTGGATACACTCCATCATATCCTGGGTGAAAAATAGTGCTGAAAGAGACTACACAAACTCATTTACAACATCCCACTGAGTCTGGGGTGGGTCAGTTGTACCTAAGCACACCTAACAGAAATCTGTCTAACCTGTTGTTACAAGCACTGGAAGATGAGGATGCTCTGCTCAGCGGTGGTAAGATACTCTTCTTCGCCACCCTCACCACTAGAGCATTTCTCTGTTGTAACTGGGCTACTTTTTGTCTACTCTTATCCACTATGGCCATTAAAAGTGGATAAAGAATCGCAGCTCCAGAGAGATATTTTGCACATTGAGCTTTCTTACGTGCAGCATCTTTTCCACACAGTTGGTGCTCTCCTTCAGGCATTGGCCCAAGCATCCAGTTCGCAGAAGCACATCAAGATGCTGTCAGCACTGGGAAGATTGGCTCCCTCTTCCCTGCAAGGCTTTTGGAGTCTTCTCCTTTTCCTGCCATTCAGCTCAGAAGCACAGGATGCTCAAAGCTACGCAGCAAATGGCCCCACGGGCCTCCAAGTGCTCTCTGTGTCCTCCCCTCCTTGCTGTGCATCCTCCTTTTAAAAAAGGCCACAACTGCTCCCAGCTGCACGAGCACTGCAAGAGCTCACCCACCGCTCCCATCTCTCTCTCCCAGCTCCCTTCAGCTTGGGTGCCCCTTGCATTTTACAGCTATTACAGACCACACAGTCTTCAGTAGAGGCAGCTGCACAAGCTCTGGTAGCAGGAACCAGAGGGGAATCTCACATTTTGCCTCTGTTTGAAAGCCCCCTCCTAGTGTATTTGTGGTATGCCTGGCCAGGGTCCCCCCGACCCCCAGCACACATGCACACACACACACAACCTTGTGTGTCACCATCTCATTTCTCTTGTACCTACAATGCCTGTTTGCTTGCCATAAAAGGCAATTTCGTGGATTTGGAAAAAGGCAAATCATACCAAGCTGCATCTCATTTTTAAATTTCATGGGATTATATTATTATTATATTATTGTTTGTTTTATTCTTTTCTCAGGTGTTACAGGGATGGTGATTATTTCTAATTCCCCGGCTCCACAATCCCCTGCCTCTACTTTTAACAGAAGCACTACGTTTGTCCTCTTCTAGTCTTCTTCAAAAAGGTAACTAAGCTCTCTGAGCCTTTCAGTATCATCTCCCAGTTTTCCTACCCATAGAGTAATTCTTCCCTTCGTTTCCCTTTGTGTTGTTATCAAAAATGCCCTTAAAATGGCTTATTAGTATAAGCAAAGAATAGAAGTATTTTATTTTGTGCCTTAGAATTTCTGATTTTGTCTCTGTATGCTCATGCTGAGTTTTTTTTTTAACATTCATTTTTAGATATTTGACCTAGTTTCTATGTTCTGTACACTCTCTTCTTGCACTTGAGATCATTGAAGAGCTTGTGATTTCACAGATACCTCTTACTGCATTTTCTATCTTTTCTACACGCTTGGATATTTTGTGATTCTGCTCCTACTATCTTTTGTTTCTTTCTTTCTTTTTTTTTTTTTTTTTTTTTTAAATGAACCACCAGCTCTTTCTGGAGCTCTTTTCTTCCACAGACTTGATCCCCAGAGGAATTTACCTGCTAATACCCTCTGTGTTCATTAAAGTCTGCTGCCTTCAAGTCCTTTGCTTTCAGGTTTATGTTATCCTTCCTTCATTCCCCAAGGCCTACAAATCCTGTAACTCTCTCACCAACATTGTCCTCCACCTTCACACTCCTCAGCGGTTCCTCTCCTGTGGTAGGAACCGACTCTAGGATCGCCACCTGGGAAGCTGCTTTCTGTGCTGCTGCATGGTAAAAGGCCGGTGACACACTCACTGAACAGGTTGTGCCCTAGTTTAGCACGTTCTTCATAACTGTTGGAGTAGTTAAAGACCCACCCCCGCCCCCCAAACCAATCAGTCCTGTTTTTTTTTTTTTAAATTATTCTGGTACCTGCTCACAAAAGAGCCTGATCTATCTGAGTTTCTTATTTAGGGGAAAGGAGATGAGTGTAATGGATGTGATTTTTTACTGCGTTATTTCCTGCTACTATTTAGAGATCAGGTCCATTGCGCTCGACACTTTTTGTCTGAGAAGAAATGTACGTATCTGCTTTTCCCTCGCCAGTTCATATTTCTCCAGTTCACTGCTTTCCATTTCTTCCTCATGTACGCACTCTCATGGAGAGTCTGTGGAGCATCCTAACGGGAGGGGAGGGCAGAGCTCTGGCAGTCCCTGAACCTTCCCTGCTTGTGAGACGTGACAGTTGCACAGACAAGTGCCTCTTCACAAGCAAGACCTCTACAGGAGACTACTTCATCCTTCCAAAAAGTCACATAAATTAGGCAGTAAGATTTTGCCCAGCCCAGCAGCCATGATTTGACTATCAGGACAGCTTTATTCCCGCTTTCTTTAATAGGCAACTTTTCTTCTTGAACATAAACAGTTTAAAATTTGGAGCCGAGAACATGCTGGATCACTAAGTTTCGTCTGATTTGATCTTGTCCTCTTGATTATGAACTGACCCTACAATCTGAAACAGAAACATCATAGCTAAATTAAACACCAATAAAATTGCGTGCGAATACAAAGATTAACTCGTTCCATCTTGACTTTTCGCTGCATGATCCTGTTCTCCTCATCCACATAAAAATTATTCAGCCGCAAAAAGCCCTTGAGCATAACATGACATTTACAGCATCTCTGAGTATTTCTTGTTTATTTCTCATAAATTTCCTTTGGTAATAACTTAGTCACTCAGCAACACTCTACAGTTTACACATACATTACATGATTTTCTCATATTTTATACAACACATGTTAAAGTAATTAATTTTCCCAGGCAAATGTCATGCCATTTAGTTCATTGTTAGGAGCCAAATATTTGTGCAACCGTTTGTTACAAATATATGCATAACCACAGAACACTTCAGCTCCGTGGTATTTATTAAGTGTAATTTAAAGGGACATTGTCGAGGCTGTTAAAGTCTCAACTTTCACATTAGTTTTTGCTCCACTTGAAATTCTTTTAAGGATTCAACTCATTTATTTCTTTGATAATTATCCTTGCTACAGCATTTAGCACACAAAAATAAATACAGCCTCACTGTGGCGTGGAACGTGCTCGCGACCAGCTAATTTCATGCCATAGCATGACAGAAGGGTTTCATCTCTCATTTAAAACTCCTTTATCCTAAAGGAGGATCCTAAGGATCTGGAGTTTGCCCCGTCTTTAAGGTGGGACCATATCAAATAAGAATAGGTACCTCCTTCATAGAAAGAACTGACTTTAATCAGAAGTTCAACTGAACTTCAAGTTAAGATATTTGTCTCTGTGCTAACATGGGTTACCTCCAAACAGACAAAACCCCAACAGGACAGTGGCTCTAATTTCAACAGATGGAAGACAAGTTAGCCAAGTTAGACAAGTATGCACCATCAGGACTGGTTGCTTTGAAAAATACATTTTAAGGGCATGAAACCACCTCTGACAAATAGCGATGTCTGCCTCTCCCATCCTCTAAATTAGGTCTTACCCATATTCCACACACTCTGATACAAAAGCCCTTCAAAGTGCATTTAAGAGAGAGGAAAAGCAGCAGTGGAGCTGTGCAGTAAGAAATTGTGCTCAGAGACTCAACAGGCTGAACCAGACGTTCAAGCTAACAGCCCAATAAATCCTATTCCCCACAGACCACTTATTCTTCAACATGTTCAATCAACAGGTTTGGAAAGGGGGACCTGACACTTTTCTCACTTATTTTGGCCTTCGATGAGGAAAGCAGCAGTGAAGAAAAGAAGCAGGACCAAAAGCAGTACAAGTGGGAATAAGTGGTAGGAGGAAGCAAAAACCCAAGAAAGCAGAAAGACAGGAGAAAGAAATATGGGGAAGACCCAGCAGAGCGACAGCAGAGATGAGAGCGACGGGAACAGTGCAGCACCTTGGCGAGACTTCTTTTAGGTTATTGTGAATAGCTACCTTTATTCAAGGAAGACACACTCCGACTGGAACAGGCAGGCAGAAAAGCAGACCTGGGTGTTCAGAAGAAAGATGAACTATCAGGAGTGGAGTGCCAAAAAGTCTGCTTCGCTTAACTTGGCAAAAAGCTGAAAGGAGATGAGATTGCTATCTGCCATTACGTAAGGAGTAGGCATCGAACGACAAAAAAGAGACACATTATTCAAAGGACAATGCCAAAACAAGGATGAAAAGGATATGTTTCCCATGAATGCCTTTAGGCTGAAAGCTAGAATAAAGTCCTAATCAGCAAAGGGATTAGGTTTGGGGTAAACCTCAGTTCCTAACTTATTCATAATTGACTGATTTCAGTCAGTTTTGAGAAGCTGGTATTGACCAAGACTTCTGATCCATACAGATGACCTCACTATCATTAAGACAGTGCTTGATTAATTTAAGAAACCATTTCTGGTGCGGTGCCTGCAATTGGCAATGTTTTGCTCTCTGTGAGGGAGGGGATTACTGTCACTCCTGTTCTGTTATTATTGTGGCAGACTTCACCAGCTTTGAGACTACTGCTTGGGAATCCAAAATGTGCTGGCTGCTTTGATATCCTACACTGCTTTATTTTTTTCTATGGACAATGCACTATCATATTTGAAGCGGAATGGATGAGTTCTCAAAGCAGCTTTGATCTGTCCTAGATCCTCAAAGCAGTCTGCAAGAATAGCTTGAAAGCTTTTTATTTAAAATAAGTGGCATTTCCTCCCCTCTCATTTTAATTGAAATAGATGCTGAATGCAGGACAAATTGTATTGTAAGCTTGATTGTAGAAAGCAAGTATACTTCTAAACCAGCCTTGATCAATAGCAGTTTCTGGTAATTGACTGTAATCTATCTATCAATTTATTGCCATGGGAATTTTAAAAATTGTTGGTGGTTTTTTTTTGTTTGTTGTTTTATCTATCAGCTGAAAAGATTAAGCTGGAAAATGGAGGATGGGAGGAGAGAGAGGAATTGATCAGTCATGCAGCCTCAACCGATGGCGTATCCTCAAGGCAACTTGCAAGACTTGGAGAAATGCCGACAGAATTTTCCTAGGCAGAAGGAAGCAGACTGGTAAGTCTGGCTGAACAGAACCAGGGCTGGGATTTCTGAGTGTCTTGTGGTGCCTCGTTGGCTGGATGGGAGAGCTTTAACAGTGGGGATGGAGATGCTGGCTACAGGCAAGTTACACCACTGGTGGCAAGACGGAAAGTTGTGTATTGACACTTCTGCTGAGCCAAACCCCTCTTTTTTTGTCAGCAAGGCAGCCTGACAGCAAAAAGAGGAAAGCCAGGAAATGTTCATGACGTGGATGGATTCGGTCCCATTGGCATCCCAAACAGGTCAGGAGTAAAGAACAGAAAACCAAATGCAGCCAGGAGAGAAATAGCTGCCTCTCTTCTTTATTGTGGCCATGAGTGAGACTGGCCGTTCTGCAGTATCCGACACCATCATCACGTGTCTGGATCCTGCGGCGGAGGTGACAGCAGCGTTTCCCTGGCGTTCATGGGGCTGTCTGGGGGTGGCTGCTCCTGTGAGACAGTCACCGTGCCTGTTAGACACTTACCGTGGAACAGCTTCGCCTTCCCAGGTAATTTGTCTTCACTGTGAAATGGATGCTCTCTGGAGGGAGGACCGTGTGCTTTGCTCCTTGCACAGATGACAACACAACTTGGAGGCCTCGACTGCATTTTGACAAGCGGTTACGTTGCTGCTGAGTGCTGTATTTGTACTTTCTGCCTATTGCTTTGTTACTTATTATGGGTTTTTCCTACTCTTCCCAGCAACTACTGCGTGCTGCGGACACGTGCCTTCGGTTTAATTGCAAAAAATCTGCATTTTGCTTCTGAATTGAATTAGAGGCGTTTCTGTCAGGTTCATTTCACCAGCGTGGCTGCATCTCAAAGCAGCCCACATAAGGAGGGCGAAAAGGAACCGAACAGCTACTCCGTACTGTGGATCTCACTGAATATATACAGTGGGGGCAACTCAAAGGTATTTACCAGGCCCAGAATATTTCCTTTTCATGGACTTTCAGAAGTGTGGGGGACTTAGGAAAGCGGCCCCTCATATTTGCCCTGACTTCAACGACAGGGAAGTCAGGCTGATTGTAAACATCCCTGAAAAGCTCACACCTTATGTAAAAATGCTGGGTATCAGGCGAGTAGGGACTTCAAAATGCTTTGAACAGGCCAGGCAAAGTGGAACGCGCCCACTGAGCTTGTTCTGTGAGACAGCAAACTTCTTCCATCAAGTTTCTGGAGGCTGACAAATTTGGGAGATGGTGTGATGGGGTGGGGATAGAAGGGGAGGAAAACCAGCCTCCTGCACCGCCTCTAGCACGCAGGCTGCACCAGGGAGGTAGCACCAAGAGGGGTACTACGGTTCCCACCCTTCTCCCTGCCCAACACCTCCCCAAAGGGCACAGCAGATCTGAGCGAGGTGACTCATGTGCAAATGTGCCTTATTAGGACATGCTGAATTGGATCAATTAGCCATGGAAAGGTCATTGCTGCTAAGGAAATCTTCCAGTGAGACCAGGCTGGATATAACTGCTTTTCTGTTCTCCTGCTGTCCACAGCATCACCAGGAGAAAAAGGCTATAGGCCATGAGCTGTGGAAATTCTTACTTAATAGCTTGCCTTCTTGGGGCAGTGGGCAGCTGCAGCAATAATGTGCTGCAAAAATACCTGCTTTTCCCTGTATGAGTCGTCTGGAGCTCTCTGCAGCTCCAGTCAAAAATTATGGTCTGAGCATTGTTTTCTCGCCACTGAAGAAGCATCTTCATATGCTACATGTTCATTGACCAGGGAAAACAAAATAAATGAGGTCATAAAAGACATGGGAAAACATAAGGAATCATATTTCCAAGGATCGTTCATTGATGGTATCAGTTGACCCACACTCCACTGCAACGAACAGCCACCTCAGGATTTGCTCTTTTTTTCCCCACGGTAGCTACAGGTAGGGCTGTAGCTCTCTCTGTGTGTATGTGTGTCTATGTGTGTTTGATTCCTCTACTCTATCCCCTGATGTGATTTCTGAGATGACTGTTACAGCGTTTGACGTTTTTCTAAGACAGGCCAAAAGAAGAAGGTATTAATAGATAATAATTTTCCATTCTTAATTTCTGGTACCTAATTAAGTGTATGTCCGAGTTCAACTTACGTTCAAGTTTTACTGTGCTTGCGTGATGATCCACACAGGGCCATAATTCACTTTAAACTAGGCAGCCTGGGAACAGTTTAATTTTGGACATCCCCCCATAACATGGCCTGTAAAACCAGTCTCAGAGGATGAAGTAACATGTATGACGGAAGAAAAGACACGTATTCACAGTGATGTGACACTAAATTATGCTGATTTTAGTTCAAACTTTCCAAACTTTCCTATTCTAAACTGACACAACTTGGAAGTGGAAGATCTGGTCTTCCACTCAGACAAATGGACTAACAAGAGCCTGGAGCCAACAGCATTTTGGTCAGAGTAAAAAACAGTTTTTTTTAAAAATTTAAGTCTTTTCTAGAAAGTTTTGGGTTGCTCAGAAGTTTACAATTTGAATACCTTTACCTGCTAAACTCAATCCCAATACAAAGAGACTAGAATCTCTGGATTTATCACAAAACCAGTATTTTCCATGTTTCCCCCAGCTTTAGCTTTCCTCCTGCTTTTTTCCTCCTTTGAACTGAACAACTAATGCAGCCTTATGTACATTTACCACTATTATCCGTAGAGTACTGTCAGAATATACAGTTAATTTACTACTGCCAACTGCTTGCCTTTGTTGTCATTAACAATCTTCAGTTAATAAAAAGCTTTTATCAAAAATGGTTTTCCTGTAGTACTTTTATTTTTCCCAGAAAAGGCATTAATTTGTTTTCACTTGGACTATATTCTTGAGTGAATATAGCAGGGAACAAAAAAGATAAACATTGAAGAGAAACCCCAAAGAGAAGGTAATGTAGAAAGAAACAATTCTGTTCTTTTAACTTTTGAAAGCAAAAGAAAGATTGAAGATGAGTAGAAAACCACATTGCAGCCATACTTTTGGTGTACAAAGAAGATATTCCCCTTCTCCACAGCTCTCTGTGGCTTCTTTACTGGGTGAGGCAGAAGGAGATCCTATGCAGAAAGATTTGACCTAAAGGTTAGGGACAGTTCCTGGGATTTTCTGGAAATGGATTGAACTCTCTACTGATGCCTTGCGTTCATTAACCGCAGTGCCTGGTGGAGCAACAGTTTGTTATTGATATCAGAGGAGTATTAAGACATTTCATCCACCTTGCTATGTAACGAGCCACAAAAACTAAACAGGAGATAACAATTCTGGAGGAAAAATGAAGTGAAAAGAGACACTAACTCTTCATTATTGTGTTTTGGCACTGGTTATTACTACCCCAAATGAGAAGCTGTGTCATTAGTTGCAAGGGGCCTAGGAGTATTCTGCATTAATCCACAGCTAGGCTGGTTCAATCATCTCAGAGAGACACATTGGCACATACACATTATAAAATGCTTTGGATCCACTTTCTGAAGATCCTCACTCTCTAATGACAGCTGCCAAAACCGAAAGGTATGTTTTATGAGTATGCCAGCTGTCTCCCGTGCAACATTTGTCAGGTACATAATGACATATTGAAATTATATTGGAGGATCGCGTGAACGTGCAAAAAACAACAGGCAATGCTTAAGAGCTTCACTGTAATGCACCCTACAACAACCCTTTCAGATTTTGCACAGTTCCCTTCCCTTCCCTTCCCCATTTCAAACTTTTGGCAAAAAATAAAAAATGAGTTTTCACTGAAATCACCATTTTTGAAATGAGAATATTCTGGCCCAATATCAATTCAGAAAGCGAATGCTGCACAAGCGCTCCACGGGAGCTGCACGAGGAGCACCTCCCAGACTCACTCAGACTGAACACATCGCCCATGCTGCTCCACCAGCCCCTGCTTCAGGGAGGAGAGATGATATGTTAGGGGAATTTCATGGCCTGATGCATCATAGAGTATGAAATATGGCAGGGGAGATCCACTCCATCTATGAGAATAAGGACATTAAGCAACTGAAGTACAGCTCCTCTGAGACAGCGTGATGGCATATCAGAATTGAAATATTTGGGTTTCAGCTAACTATTTTAACCATAAACTAATTTTTCTGTAAAAAGCAGTTCTAATTAAAAAAATATATTCATGAACAGCTTTATGTAAAATGGAGGAACGTAACATAGCACGGTTGCTGTTCTCTGGAACGGGCTTTGGAGGCGATCTGGAATGCATCCTCCCTTATTAACAAGGAAAATGTTACTTCCATTAAAGAAAGAAACAACCCTTCCCCCTCCAAGCCATCCGTGAGAAACTCTCAGTGTATTTTCTGTTTGAAATTTAAATTTGAGTGTAATACCACCCACTCTATGAAATGAATGTGATTAAAATGATGGTTCCTTTTATTTTCAATTAAAATACATTTTAAATGTTTACCTTTCCGCACTAAATGCAAATGCAGGTGCATAATACAGCACTGGGAAACCAGAAAGCGGAAACCCACTGACCTAGTTTCACCGTCCCGGTGGACTAAAATGCAAAAAACAAAACAAAAAACCCAAAACAAAACAAGACACATAAAGATGTAAAAGCATCCCACCCCCTCCCGTTCCCCCAAACCCACCAGGGCCCTGAAGTAAAACGTGCCGTTATCAAAAAAAGTTGCAAAATGAAAAACATTAAAAAATTAATTCGTGCATTAGGCGGCAGAAGGAGTGGGATTTGATCCTGATCCACAGCTGTTTTTTGGGGGGGAACCATGTTCAGAGGCCGCTGCACCCCAGAGGGTGGGCGGGAGGGAGGGGACTACGCAGGGCTTCGGGCCTGAGGATAATTTGAGAGAGATTTGTGAAGATGACAGCAACGAAGCCTGAAAAAAAAAATAAAAAAAAATAAAAAAAAAATAAAAAAGGATTCGTACTTAATTCTGCTTCGGTCCCAAAGGCCGCAAACCCCGCCTCGCCCCCGCCTCTGGGCCCGCGCCCCCGCGGGGG
>JAHREE010000459.1:1302258-1333860 GCA_033628505.1 Tringa tobata | reverse complement strand
AAACTTGTTCATCAAGAATGGCTAGAAATTTGCTGAATGCAATCTGTACTGTGAAAGGGTGCAGGAGGGAAGGAAGGATTTGGGCATGGTGCTGTAGCTGGTGCCTTTGGGAGGCAGATGAAACAGTGCAGACTTTCTTAATAATGTTAAAATGTCAGGAAGGGAATCTGTTGTTTTCACACTATGAACATGTGGATGTTAGAGCCCTTGTTTCTGCAGCCTGACTGCTGGGTTGTTTTGCTAGCTCCTGAGTCTGGTCCACCCTATGAGGGAGAGTGCAGAAGATGGTAACGTATTTCAGGTACAATTTGAAAATGATTTGTCAAGACACGTGTATTAATGACAATGATACCATAAGCATCAGCACCCCTTCAACATGAGACTTGCCCATGCTAGCAGCATATCTGGGAGCCCATTTTATGAGCTATGAATCAGTTTGCAATGACAGCAGTCCAGTATAAAACATCTGGCAGCTCTCTTAAAAAACAAGACTAGTAGGGGCAATTGTAGCTGCCTAGGTGCTGGTATAGGCAACATGAAATTGCCTAGAAATATGTGAACTCCCCAGCCTCACTTGGTGTGTCAGCATTGCACGTGTGTGTGCACACACAGGATCTCTTATGGAAAAAGCCCAGTGTACTAGAAGTGATGAGCTCTCAGGCAACTTTGTCCCGACAAACAGCAGGCTGGGTGCCATTGTTTTAGAAGGAAAAATAAACAACAAAAAAAAAGGGCCTTGCGGTGAATATTCGGACTCTCTTGCTGAATTCAACTTTGCTTTGTAGAGAGTTGGTTGTGTATATAATGCTTCAGGGAGCTGCTGAGTGGGCATATCAGCAACCTTGAAATAGGTGCGTACCATTGGTATCTGCTGGATGGAAACAGAATAGCTCAGATCAGTGTTATCTGAGACTTTATTGTTCTCCAAATTTAAGTTTAATTTAAGTAATAGGGATTATTAGTTATGGAGTATGATGGAGTGAGTTGTATCCAGAACATTTCATGCTGAACTACACATAGTGTGTATATGTTTTATGGGAACCGAAGGTGTCAAAACCAAGTCACGATTGCCACAAGACAGCATTACAAAACCATGATTATACCATTGTCAGGGCTCCAAATTGCTCTTTTTGACAGTCCATAGGATAGTGGAGTTAATACTGATAATTTGCCTTCCTTGAAAAGCATTTCTGATGCCCACTTAGGTTTTGGTTATTAGTTTTATTTTCATATAATTCCACAAATGAGAGGCCAAGAAGAGCACACTTAAAGGAAAAAAAATGCCACTGCGGTAGAGAAATTGAAAAGGAAAAAAGTATTTTCATGTATCAGTACTCTGAGCATTGCCATCAATGCCTCTTACTGCACAGAAACAACAGTAGCAAAGCATGCCCCGAAGAAGGACAAGCAGGGGACAGGGGATTGCTGTTTCTGTCAGCCCTTGGTTTATAGTTATGGGTGTTAATTCCACTCTTATCACTGTTCAAGATACTGCTGCAATCCTCTTTTCTCTGCCCCTAATGCTTCCTTCCACCTGTCTCATATATAGCCCCACGAAAGGCAGTGGAAGAGGAGTACATAGGTGTTTTGTCTACCTTGGATGTGTTTAATAAGGTGGCTGGACTGTCTCTGGAAAATCAGAGCTTCAAGATGGTTATGGATGTGGAACTTGAGAGCAGCAGGGACTGCAGTGACAAATGGGAAGGAAGAAATCCTTCTGCAGCGCTTAGGTCTCTGGATCTAAGAGCCGCTAACCCTTGTATTACTCCTCTGTTATGAGTATTATTAATTCTAGCCAGCTCTACCGGGAGCACTTCCTCTCTAGCCAGGAGCAGAAGCATCCAGGAGCAACAGCAGCAGCTCGCAACTGCCCCTGGTGCCGGCACTGTGAAAGGCAGCAGCCGCTGGCTGGTTTTTACTGTTTTCCCCTCCCTTAACTGTAACTGACTGGTGCCCGATTCAGCAGCAGTCCTGTGTAGCTGGGACAAAATCTTGCTGCTCGGGCATCATAGCTAACGAGACTGGAGGGAAACGTCGGGAGGTGATAGGCACTTTTAAAACAGCAGAAATGGTTCCTACGGTAACAAAAGGTAACGTTTCTTATGTGCTGAATGAAGAGCAAGGGTAGACATAGCACAAGCAGTGCCATGTTTGATGCTTGGTTTGATGGGATGGAGAAGAATGATGACTAGAAGAAGGCTTCAAGAGCATTAAATATTAGAGTAAAAGTAAAGTAAATATATAGAGTAAAAGGAACCACTCCTATTTTTTCAAGTTTCTTTAAAATCAGAATTGCAATAGTTTGTGTACACACAAGTCCACTCCTCAAATAACCCCTCTTCACCTCCTTTAAAACTCCTCTTCCTTGAACACAAGTTCAAAAATAATCTGCTCATCAGCAGTTCCTGCCATGTTCACATGTGGGCAATCAGGAGATCGAAGGATAGAGCAGGCTGGTATTTTGTGCGCATTTTAGCCCACCTCCTGCCCACTTGTGAGGGCCCTCTCTTCAGCAGTCTGGCTAACGGACCGAAGTTGCTTTCTGCTTCTCCAAGGCTGGGGAGGCCAGAGTCTGTGCCAGGAGTGCTGCTGCCCCCGTTGGCAAGGCTGGCACTTCTCTGTTCTGACAGCCCTTGTCTGCCTGGCAGTGGCAGAATGTGGTACTTGCACATCTTTTACTGTCCTGTTGAATTCAAGAGTTTATTCATTTCTTTATTTTCACAAACAGTAACTCCTATGTTACCTCTTTGAAAATTTCACTACCTTTCACGTACCCTTGAAAGGGAAGTTCCTCTTTTCTTCTGTTCCTGCTACTGAAGCCAATGTTTAAAAGCCGTGGGGAGACCTATGTACTGTAGCTTCTCTCTGCAGAGCCCAACTGATATTGAAATTGTGCAACAGCAAGATTTTCAGCTTTGTCCATACAAGTTACATGTGTGTCACCTGTTTGTCAGGATGGAAAATCACGGATCTTGATAACTGTGTTTAATCCTGCATGTGTGGAAATGTAGCATATAATAGGTTTACTCTGTTACTGCAGGAAGAAGTTTGTGCATTTGGAGTCTGCACTGTGTTAGGAATGACACTGGTTGCAATGAAACAGCACCGTTACTTTGTTAGTGTTACTGGTCCACCTCCCATTGTTTGAGGCAGCTGCCCCTTCTGATACCAGATTGATCTTCTTGCCTTATATAAGCAGCTAATGGAGAGATCCACATATTTGTATGGGTCAGATTTACCAGGTGCTAGCTAACTGGTGTATTTTTGTGCCTGAGGTATGAAATCCCTCTCAAAGAGAGAATTCTAGGCAACATTTCCTCATGGCATTTCTCAGAGAATCAGGCAATGAGTTTATAGATCTCATCCTCAAGAAAATCAGTGTCTGTTGCAAACTGTAGTGGCGCAGTGCAAATTCCCCATCTTCCTTGTTTGTTGCAGGACCCTGGAATTCCCCTCAACTACACTACCGTTGCTGTCTCTGCGTTTCCTGGCTTGAGTAATCCTCCTGCTCTAACCATTGGTGCCAAAAAGGGACATTCGTTTTTCTTG
Organism: Tringa tobata; assembly: GCA_033628505.1. Lineage (NCBI taxonomy): Eukaryota > Metazoa > Chordata > Aves > Charadriiformes > Scolopacidae > Tringa > Tringa tobata. Next base: position 1,330,311 of record JAHREE010000459.1, on the reverse strand, counting down.
GCAGAGTGCTTGCTGACCTCTTTATAAGCAAGCCTGCCTGCTGTGCCTTTCCTTCTACTTGCCCCGACCTTCTTTCCTGAACCCCTTCTGCTGCCTCCTGTCCTTCAGCCCCACTCCCCCAGGTCTCTGTTCACAAACCCCAAACCCAAATTTTCCTGTAGCTGTCCATCTGGGTTGCATTTTGGACCCTTTACTTCATATCCATCTCTTGTCTTCTGTTAGGCTGTACCAGCTCAGGCAGTAAGAGCAAGCTAATACAATAATAGAATCATAGAATGGTTTGGGTTGGAATGGACCTTTAAAGGTCACCTAGTCCAACGTCCCTGCAATGAGCAGAGACATCTTCAACTAGATCAGGTTGCTCAGAGCCCCAAACAACCTGATCTTGAGTGTTTCCAGGGACGGGGCTTCTACCGCCTTTCTAGGCAACCTCAATGTAAAAAAATTTCTTCCTTATATCTAGTCTGAATCTACCCTTCCTTTGTTTTAATCCATTACCCTTTGTCCTATCACTACAGGGCCTGTTAAAAAGTTTGTCCCCATCTTAAAGGATTCTTTTAAGTACTGAAAGGCCACAATAAGGTCTACCTGAAGCCTTCTCTTCTCCAGGCGGAATGACCCCACCTCTCTCAGCTGGTCCTCATAGGAGAGGTGTTCCAGCTCTGATCATTTTTGTTGCCCTCCTCTGGACCCACTCCACAGACCCATGTCTTTCCTGTACTGATGCAGGCTGTTGGTGTGGATGCACCTTATTCTGGTATGTATTAGAGGGGCACTACAGTTGCTGGAAACAATGTTTTAAGGTAATCCTCCTTTTCCAGTACCACTTAACCTCTGCAGAAAGCTGGGAATGATAAAAGATTTGAAAACTGGTAGCTGAAATATGGCTTTTCACTAAGCAGTGGGTGCTAACTTTGTGAGAGATGCTACTTCTAAGTGTTGCAGGAACTTCTGCTGTTTGTCTCATCTCTGTCTGGAGGAGACCTGCACTTTCCACAGGGCAGGAGATCACATGAATTTGACCAGCACAGTGTGCAGCATTCGCATTTATTTCCATTGGTTAGCTGAAGCAACCAGAAGAGTGTATTAGCAGCTTAGAGTAGTTCAGAAACATCACAGTTCATCTTGATACAGGATTTGAGCAGGGCGTCCACAGTGCAGCTGGTATTCTCAAGGTGGGAATTAAGAGTCGATACAGGGAAGAGAACCAGACTGCTACTAGTGGCTTCTATCGTAACTCTTCGTGGGACTTGGTTAAAAACACATAGCTCCTGAGACAGCGTGTGTCACAGGGCTCCCTCGTCACTCCAGCCACTGTGGGGAGAGACTTCAAGTTGTATTTGGTTCAACTGAAATGTGCACCTCTGTGATGAGTTTGCAGTGACTCTGAACCAGAGTATTAAAGAGCAAGATGGAGAGAGCACAAGGCAGCGTTCCCCAAAGACTGCAGTGGCTGAGTTTGCAAAGCCAATAGCTGCTGTCAGAGAATCCTGACCTTTACATTAGTCACTATTGAGTGTATCCTCAATATTTATTTCAGGCTCACCACACAGAAAATGGCCAGCTTTGTTCAGCAGATCTACAGCCTGCTCAGTTTAACTGCATTAGCACAGAAGACACAGTAGAGCTCTTTCCCTGCACTCTCACAGATTTCTTTTAGAAGTCATTTAGTATTACTGTAGAGGTAACATGATGTTCTGTCACTATTTTAGGCTGAATGTGGTCTGACTTCATTGGCCACGAATGACATTCCCAAATGTCATTTTTCTCTTTTGTGATCTTCAGTTATAATTGCTCTTTTTCTTAAACTCTCTTTTGGTTTTTTTTTTGTTGTTCTCTTGTTTTGTTTTATTTTAAGAAATAACAGTACAGAACTTTGGAAGAGATTATTTGCATATGGATTTAGGTGCTTTTCATGGAGAAGGGGCTTATAAGTAATTCTATGATTGGGAATCTAAAATAGAACTATTCTGTCAAACGAGAATGCCACAAAAGATTCTTAGCAGAATTGCAGCTATTGTGCTGTGTATTTTTCATATCAAATTGTGAATGATGTTGCGATTTCATCCCTAAATTCTGGAAAATTTCCAGCAGGAACAAACCTATATTATTTTGATGAACACTTCCCCACACTGTAGCTCACCAAACCCCAGAATCAGATGAACAGCAAATGCTTCTACAAGAAGCTTTGAGGACATGAAAAGCTTTCCTTTGCTCAGGAAAAGTGCCATGCTCACTGTGCCTTAATAACTATGCCTTTTTCCCTAGCTCATGCTTTGGTTATAGGGGGAAAATAACTAAATACTTGCCATGCCAAAAAGTGGATCTGTTCTATAGCACCTTCAGTATAAATCAGATGTTTCTGCGTAGAAATTTCCCTTTTAAAACTCAGCTTGACTATAGTTATTCCACATTTGAACTGGTAAATGCAGAAAGCTCCCTCCCATTTTGACTTCTCCCCAACTCTTTATCAGCTTACTGAGGAAAAAAATATTATAAAAAGCAATAGAAGAAGAAAGGGCAGCTCAGTAGTGCCCAAAGGAGAGGGAAAAAAACATCCTGAGTGCAGATGTATTACAAAGTGGGTGCCAGACCCTGTCGGTGTCCATCCATTACAGTGTCCTGTGCCAGGAGAGAGCCTGTGTTCACTGCTTCAGGGTAGGGTGGGATGACCACATGAAGATCTGCTCCTAATGCCTGAACATCAGCGCTTACACTGCTGTGCACCGCAGAATGAAATTTTATATCACAGCTCAAAAAAAATGTGCTGATATGAAATATTTTATTTGGAGCATTATTCCTGCAAATATGCAGCTCTTTTTTTAATCTTGTCAAATTCCGGGCTTGAGCAATGCAGTGTGGCAGGGGGGCCTGTGGGTTAACTAGTCATTAAACAAGTATTTCAGGATTTATTGATTTTCTCTTTTATTCGGCAACCCTTGTTCTTGAGTTATAAACATATGGTTCAGGAGTACTTTGTATTTTCCTTTGTATTATTCTTTAAACTATGATGCTTGCCATGTGCCCCTTTATTCACCTCTTTTCAAAACATTGCTTACCTTTTAAATGTCTTCTTTGGGGAAGTGCTACCATACTCCCAATCATTCCTGTCCCCCGTATATGAACCTTATCTCATTTCTCAATGACTGTTCCAAAGGGTGCTGGCTGGTCCAGCTTTTGTTAATGTAAGCAAGGTATGGCCATTGATTATTATTGTATTAAAAATAATGATTTGTAAAAATAGCAAGTATTTTATTATTTTTCATACTGCTGTCCTTGCAAAAGAACACAAGTGGTACGTAAAAGGGTTTTAAGCAAAGGTTAAGCTAAAGTATGATTGAGCTGTTCATGTGAAGGGCAGCTCTCCATCCTATGTTGGTGGATTTAGAGCACTGCAAGGCAGGTGACCGGTTCAGATGGTAACTTTCAGTGTGCAGTAGCCTATAGACGCGTTGAATGTTATGAGCCATGAGGTTGAGTAAGCTGCCTTTCAAATTCCTCACTCTCATATGGTCAGAATGAAATAGCTACTTGGTTACTTTCAGGTTTTACTGCTTCACTGCTTGCCCTTGTTCCCAGAACTGCTGTGCTGAGGGCGTTACGTTATCTTGGAACACTTGTATGTTGCCGTGTTGAAAAACAATGATCTGTTCCTTTTCTTTGTTGTTTTTCTTGGTCATTTTTTGATTCCTGATAGTAACTTAGAGTTGGCTTATACCTTTTGAGGGAGCACTGGTTTAAATATGTATATGTGTGATAGTGTTGCTCAGTCTTCCAAATGAGAGGGAATTTTGGCCCTCTGCTACTTTGCTGACATAGCTGCTCCAGTGCTACTATAAAAATTTTGCTGTCCAGCCTTTTCTTCTACCAAGGGTCTTTTCTGTGCTTACCCATAACATCAGTTCCTCCCTCTTCAGCCTCGGTTTCCCTCATGTTCCCCCAGTCCCAGGCAGAGGGAGGGCACAGCTGTGGTACTCTCTGTCTCTGCTTACCAGGTGTGATGGGGTGCAATTACCCAGTGGGCCCTTCTCTGCCTTCCCAGGCAAAATGTTTTAAGGATTTGAGAGGGCGAGGAGGGGAGGAATAGGAGAGTCAGAGAAGCTAACGAGTCAGAACTGCCGCTCATGGGAGGAAGGGTTAGTGGAGCTTTCTCTTGGCTTTTCCTATTTCCCTGTCCTCTCGTGTGCGACTGATGTGTGGGGTCGTTAGGGGGATTGCTGCCCGAGCGGCTGCCTCTGTTCCAGGGAACCAGCCAGCAAAGCAGGCAGCTCATTAGGAGGGACGTTTCCACAGACAGGACTGATAGTCATTTGAGGTCAGAGGCTTTTCTGCATCACTTCAAGACTGGCTCCAGCCCCAGCCAAGAAATGCGAGTAGGCAAGATAGGTTTCTTTGCAGTTGGTTGTGCATATTTTTTTAAGCACTCCATCCTTAATTGCCTGAAAAAATAGTAATAATATAAAAAAATCACTACAGAGACCTTCTTTTGGAATAAGCCCAGATGGAATGAATATTCTGTCTTTTGATTCGGATCCAACTGTCCAAAATTCAAGTGTATTCATTAGTACAGAGCTATTTATTTTGCACTCGGGGACGCAAGTGTAAATAAGATCTTTGACATAAGTAATGAGAGCAGGCTGTTCTCTGAGTACTCCTGAACTGTTTCCATTTGTCCTCTGGCGATCTATAGAAAAGGCTGTTCCCCTCTACCTTTTGCAACAGTTCTTGTGGGTGACTTGCTTCTTTCTACCACACACCTCAATCCCTGTTGCAGGGAAGAGGGGGGAGGGAAATGGCCCGTGTCATCCTGTCTATCAGCCTGGGTTAATTTGTGGAATACTTTTCCATTTCATCTATAAGGCTGGCAAATTGACCACTGAAATACATTGCTTCACTTGCAGCATTCTGGTTGTTACAAGTTTTTAGACTCTGTATTAAAAGTAATTATAGAGAAACTTTTACATGATTAATCCCCCTTGCCTAGATAGTTAAGTTTTATGGATTTAAAAACAAACACATAGATTTTTTTTCTTTTTTTCTTCCAAACTTTGGACAGATCGGGAAAGAAAAGTTTCACAAGTCACAGCACTGGGGTTACTGCAATAATGTTGCTATGCTGCTTGGAGAAGATAAACCTGGGATAGGAGGTGAACCGTTACCTGGTCAGAAGCTGAAACCTGAATACAGTGTGTTTCCTAAAGGGATGGGAAGTGATGCTCCTGCTTGGGTAGCATTTGACAAGCAGGTATGTAGAAATCTGTATTTGTATGGTTTTTATGAATGGCTACAATATGACAAAGACATGTAAAGGTGAAATGAAGTTAGTCAAATACTTCAGAAGATTATTTTGTGTGTGCAAAGAAAAGCTCCTAAATAGATAAAAGGAGTGGTAACATCTATTTTTCCATCATATTGGTATATTGGACAATTAATATAAACATGTATCGTGCCATACAGCAACATATAAAAATATTTATGTATTGAGCTACCTCTCCTACTGGATATAATAAATATAAGGGAGTGGTTGATATATTTCTTTTTCGTGAAAATGATGACAGTAAACAAATTATATGGCAACTAGGTAAGAATGAATGTAAGGTAGGCCTCAGTCCAGCAGAAAATGTGTATGGGCACTCAGGAACCATTAACCACAGCCGAGTGCTAAAGGCTTGGAATTCACTTATGCCATCATGTTTGCTTGCTCAAAGTCCTGTTGACTTTTGTGTAACCTGTTCATGTGTAATATAGCCAGATTCTGTCTGTTACACATGAATTTAAAATTAATATTTTTTTTTATTTTGTAAGAATGTAGTGAAACCTTTAAATTTAGAGAGTTATCAAATAACTGTAATCTGTGGTGATATGAATTTTGTAGCACACTGTCAGTACTTTTCATGTTTAAATTTACATTAAATTCTACTTAGTGATGTTTTATTTCTAAGGCAAGAAGCCTACAATCAGTGAAGAAAAATGATCCAGAAAAAGAAATCATTCAGCAGATCACAGAAATGTTACATGACTAAATGTTTGTGGTATTTAAATATTGGGAAGAATGGCTAATCTCATAATTTTTGCTTTAAAAGAAAAGCCATGCAGGTAATTGCAAGACAATTATGCATTCATCTCTTTGGCAGACCAGAACTACTGCAAGAAAATGTAAGGCTAAACAGATAGATACACATGACGTTGGTTAGCATTACCTCCAAAGTCCCTTAGTATTGCTCACATAGTTTTCATCAATGTGCTCAAGTATGAATTGGTCTGATGTGCCAAAGTGTTAAGGCTTCAGCCAGTCCTGCACTTGCTTTATCTGCTTCCTTCTTTCAACAAGGAGGTGTGCGTTGGCTTCTCAGGGCCATATCTAAGTTAGCCTTGTTAAACTTGGGCCCGGGTTTATGAAATAAAGGGGTTAGGTAGGGACACAGTGGGGACTTGCCACTGAACGTGGCGGATGAGAGTAACTAGCTAGCCTTTCAAAATTCCTTCTCTAATTCCTCCACAGGGCCATACAGGGGAGGAGTTTGCAGATTCAGAATTGGCCTCTGGAGGGCTCATGTGTTTGTATTAAATGCAGTCAGTTAAGGGGTACTACCCAGCTAATTTAGCGTCCCCAGTTAAGAGCCCAGAATGCAGCTATTTCCTCCAGTGCTGCAGTTTTTGAGTCAGCAAAATGGAGTACATGAAGAATGGTTTGAGGAGGTGTTTGTCTTTTTTAATGTAGTCTGTTTTCTTACCATTTTTCTATGGTTTCTAACTTTCAGCAGTACCATAGTAGTTGGAGGAAGGATAGGCATAAAACTTCATTATTAAGTAGGTTAATAAATAGTTTTTGCAATTCATATGCCTAATAGGAAGCAGCTGTAAATTTAATTTCTTCTATGATTAGGTACACATGGAAGGCCTTCTGGGCTTGAAAGAACGTTTATAATTTGACTACCACAAGTGCCAGGGAAACCTTGTACCAAGTTTACAAAATGCCACAGAGTCTATTCAATATTTGTTACTTTTGCTTTTCATACATTTACTTTTTTTAGAGTGGAATGGCAATGTTGCACATAGCAATGTACTACATAATATGTGAGTTAGGAAGTGTTACATTTCAAGTATTTTTAAAATTAACTTTGTTTTAAAATGAAAAATAATCTTTTCTGTTCCTTCTCCTCCTCACCCTTCCTGAATCATCTGTTTTGAACTGCAAGATTGCAATTGGCTGCTGCATATTATTTCATATACTAGCATGTTGTTAAGAGTATGAAGAGAACAAAGTTTAAGTGCAAAAGAACTTGCACAAACTCCTCAAATGGAGTAAACCAGGACATAGGTGTATGCTCAGTTAATGAAATAAATACAGTGTATGTAGGACCTGTTTGTGCTCGGAGATCTATGCAAACATGAGACAACCATTGTCAGAAAAGGTTATTGACAATTAGTAATCAAATAGGGCACTTGAACAATGTGTTTGTCAAACAACTATACTCCAGTGGGACTAGTGGAATGGGGAGAAGAGAGTACAGTGTCTAAGGAAGCTTCCAATGGTTGCATGGCTTACCAGCAGCTGGACAAGGAATGAAATTCAGCTCTGTGTCAGCTGAACCCCAGGATATTCAGACTGGGATTTAGTGGTTCTGCCACGGTACCTTTTAAGTCCCCTGGAATAGTCAAGACATTTATGCGATAGTAACTGAAGGCCAGGAAGGATACCTTGGTCACTCCAAATAGCACAGAACACCAGTGTTTAGACAAATGGAAGGAAGAAGAGAAGTTAAAGGATGATAGAGTTGTTTGTGTTGGGTCTGTTGTTATGTCAGATGTTTTATGCAGTGTTTTTCTGTTTGATACATGAAACAGTGAAATCCATGGTTAAAAATTACATGTGGCCAGAATGCATTTTTATTTATTTTCAGCTCTTTCTTCTGTAGGTTGTTCAGAAATTTACATGTTGTACTACTTAAAACTACACTACGTATGGTGTCTAGGTTCTTTTGTGTGAAGATTTAATGGTATCAGGTTTAACAGGTAACAGTTATGTCATTTGATTATAATTTAAATTTTATTTCTCTAATAGTGGCAGGTCACAGTGCAGGAGAGTTGATGCCAAAAATGTGTCTGTCACATTTTTTAATGCATCTCAATCAGTGGGATCTTAGCCGTTGAAATAGTTTGTGGAAATGTAGTTTTTCTCATCTTACAGTTACCCTGCCTGAGAGAAGGGAGAGCGGCCTATTGAGAAATCTGACTAGGACACAGGGTGGCTATTCTTGTGTGCTCCTGAGCAAGCCATTAGCTCTCTCTCCCCAGAGGTAGAAAAAGAGGTTGTTTTTGTTTATTAGGGTGTTTTTAAATCTCTGTCATTAGTATTCGTGGAAGTACTTTGTGGTTCTCAAAGGCACGTGCTGAAGGAATACAAACTATTAACTGGTCTGTTCTGTGTTATATAGAGATCTTGGCTAGCTCACTAGATTTCAAGCACTTTCAAGCCATGGTCTGCTAGATGCTCGCTGAAACATAGGGAACAGCTAAGTTGTCTTTTTTCCAATGCTTTGGTTTGTCTAATGAATCAAGAATAAAGGTAATTGAAGATATTAAATAGAATCATTGCAAAAAATGAAATATGGATTAGGATTGATTTGACTTAAATATGTTGGGGGGGGGACGACAGGTTGGAAAGCTTGTTTTAATTATTATCTCCTTGCATATACTTACCACGGCAAACATCCTGATAGATAACGTACTTCTACGTAGGCACTTCTAACACATTCCCTTAAAATTGGTCTTGGTGATTAAACACCATAAATGATACCAAGAAGAACACTCTGTAATGGTTTGCGGAGTTTAAGTTGAGATCTCCAGACATAAAGGCCATTGAACATCTCACCTGTGAAGGTGTTTTTTCTTGCATTATTGCTATTGCAAGAGCAGTTGGTGTGGTCTCTGAGATTTCCCCACTTGCTAAATTGCAGAACCAGGTAAGATTTGAAATGCCAATATTGCACAGCTATAAATTACTCCTGAAAAACATAATTTCTCTGTGATAATCTTCAGTAACATTCATTAGACATCTTGCAGGATCTGCTTAAAAGAACTCTCGTTTCCACTTACCTCAATGGTAAAGCCATTACTGTCATAATGCACTTTATTTTCCAGCAATTCATTGAAGTCTAAAATTTGCTTCAGGACCTAGGTAGCTCTTTGTGCTATCAAAAGTGCTTTGTTCGGAAGATTCAAGCAGCCTGCTGATAGTTTTATATTTTATTTCTTTCTTTATGTCTGCTGCTTAGATGTTGTGATAATAAAAATGCCAAGCAAAGAATTTCAAATTTATGTGATTTAATGTGTATTTCTATTCTTACATTTGTGAGAAATAAATCTACCTTCTGAAATCCATATATTTAGTTACCTATAATCTATACGAGTTTATTTTGGAAAAGCATTGAAGATCTTGGTGCCTTATATTTATTTATTGTTTTTAATAGGTATTGTCTTTTGATGCCTATTTTGAGGAAGAAGTGCCTGACAAAAATCAAGAGCTATATAGAATCAGACATTGTAAAATATACTTCTACCTTGAGGATGATACAATTCAAGTGACTGAACCTCAAGTGAAAAACAGTGGCATACCTCAAGGTATCTGTTTTTAATAGCACTCTTTTTTTTTTTTTTTTTTTTTCCTTTATATCTTTCTTCAGTACAGTCTTGGTCCATTCTAATGGATACATAACATGACTTCTTATAGTTAAAATGAGCTGTAACTGAACAGCTATAATTGTCTTTTCTTGCTGTGGACCATAATGTGAACTTTTTTATTGTCTTAGTTTCTGAAGATGTAGGATTTGTAAGGCAGAAACCCCTCCCTCACTCAGAGGTACATTTTTTCCTCTAAGATAGCCGTTTCAAATCATATGATAGTGGGCCTATTGTCAGTGTCACGTCACTTCTGCAAAAACGATTTTTGTTCTAGATCTCCATTCCTCAGCCTGGTTCCTCCCATCTTGGCACTGGCAGTAAGTTCTCTCGCTGCAGCTTTGTAATTGTTCATTATTAGCTGCTGCAGTGTCTCTGCTACTGTTGAAGGAGAGTGCCTTTTGTGCCTCTGGCTGTTGCTTCTTTTATGATTAAATGCCCTTGGCACAATAATTTTTCCTTGATGCCTCTAAGTTAAGAAGCTGCCTTGCCTCAGTGTCACAATACTGTACTTGGACCAGCCTGAGGACTTTTGGAGGAGGGGTAATTGAGCTGATTTACTAGAGTATTAATGGACTTGGTTTACATTAAGAAAACATGATGTAGCAGTCAACATCCTGTTGCAGAAGGGGAACACAGCTGCTGCTTTTTGGTGTTTATGGGTCATTGCCAGATTTAAGAAAGTTTTCAAGGGATATAGTCCAGATAAGAAGGATGTCTTGGGATGACTGCGCCTCCCAATCCCCAAAGATATTTCGTATGTTCTAGTGGATCTTAGCACAGCAATTTTCAAAAATAAGTTAACATTTTAACTGCCATATTCTTTTCCAACATGAGCAGATGCTATCAATTTCTCTGTCTACAAAGTAGGATAATATTTAAAGGTGTTACTTGCATCATTACTGTTAGACCTGGGATGAAATTACCTGGGAATCTTTTCTTAAACCAGTAATTCAGGCCCTGCTCTCCCTGTGCTCAGTGGTTCTTATTGCCAGAAATCTTATAGGCTTTTCAGCAGGAACCGATTCTGAATCGAGAGGAACTTCACCCTACTCCTACTTGAGCAAGTACTTTTTAAAGACTTGAAGAAAAGCATGTTGGATCTCTTGGGAACTTGCAAGTTTGTTATCCTCTCCCTGCTCTCATATGCACAAGGCCGTAGATATCATCGGGTTTAGGTTTTCCTTGACTTGTGTGTCATGGGAGTGGGAGTGGCTGTTTCTGGATTTTGTGGTTTGGAACAAATGACTATCAACAAAGGAAGTACAGTTAACCTGAGAGGTAGAGGTGACGTCCTTGAGAGGGAAGGTGGAAGCCAGGTTCATTAGGGCAGGATAAAGCAAATTCAAAGCCGATTCCTTTGAATCTAGCTATAGCAATGAGTCGTTTTCATTATCTTTGTTGTATGGGTTGTGCAGGCTGCTCCTTCAGGCCTGATGTTCCTGGCAGTGTAATCATGACCCTGGGGTGACAGGAAGGCTACAGTTTCCACCTATTTCCTTGGTTGTATCTTATGTTAATGGTTTTGGAGTCCCCTTCGGTAGTGGATCTATAATTAACTGGATAGTGTTAGAGAGAAACAAGAATTCTTTCAGTCTTCCATGCAAGGATGTTTTGAAGGCCTTTATGGCTTTGCATGAGTGCTTTGTGTGCGATACAAGAGTGTACAGAACATACTAAACTGGGGGATTACAAATAAACATTCCAGGATCTCAAAAGTGCACTTAATTTATTTGTTGCTGGTACCTGGGCTGGTAAGGAAGCTCTGTATATTGATTGTTTTTAGGAAGGAAGAGATACTGTAGATTGAAAGGCCCAAGGACTATTTGAGATGTGTTTAGGCTTCACAGTTGATGAGAAGATCTGGGGCTTATACTTTATCATAAACATCTACATAAATATTTTTATTATCCTAGAGATTAATATGATGTAGAGGGAAAAAGGTGGTGGAGATGCCTATCAGAGGATTCTTTNTTGAGATGTGTTTAGGCTTCACAGTTGATGAGAAGATCTGGGGCTTATACTTTATCATAAACATCTACATAAATATTTTTATTATCCTAGAGATTAATATGATGTAGAGGGAAAAAGGTGGTGGAGATGCCTATCAGAGGATTCTTTGCTCACACACACTTGGGCATTAGCTTCACACTCCATAACTGAAGAACAACCACAAAGTTCTTATGTTAAAGGCACTAAATATTTGGTTTTTATATATTAAATTTATTTTATATATTAACTTTATTAAATTTAATATCGTAAATATTAACTGCTAGTCTTATTCCATTTTCAATTAAAAATTTGCCCATTGCATCTTTTATTATAGTTATATATATATGTCTTACGTTATTCAAATTATTCAAATTCCCTCTCCTGACTGGGAATTTGTAGGCCTGAGAACAACAGAAGCGTAACTGTGTGCCTTGTAAAGCTGGTAAACTGAAACACAAAGGAGTGAAAATCTTGCCCATGATCACACAGAAAAGGTCATTAACAGTATGAAGAACTGACTTGAAGTTCAGGATCTTAACCATAATGCTGTCCTCTGCACGTCTGCTGAAATAAGTTTCAGTTAATTGAAAGGCCAGGGGTTTGTAGAGGAGAGTTCAGCTGTAGGAGATCTTGGGTTGTTGAAAGGCAGACTGCACTGAACAAAAGAATACAGATGTGGGGATGCGGGTAAAGAAAGAAGTGTAGGAACATCGGGAGCAGAGACAATCCATTGGAAAGTTGCAGTGGCAGGAAAGGGGTTGTGTAAAGGAGGAATGGCAAAAAATGTGACGGAAAGAGTGGAATGGAACTGTTGAAGGCAGGAGGTGATGGTGACCGCAACTTGGATGTTTACCCTGGCAGAAAAGATGTAAAATAGATAGCTCAAATGGCTGTTCTCAGGAGTCTTCTTGCACAGTAGATATAGCAGTAGTGGGGTAGATCAAAAGGCAGGTGGTAGGGTAGATCAAAGGTAGATCTTCTTAGCTTGGCTGGTTAATGCCTTGAGGCCATGGGATTACCAGTGCTTGTGCCGTAACCCACAAATGAGAGCTTGATCATCAGAATGGGTGTCCCTGGGCATGGTGAGATCAGAAAAATGTAGGTGTTTCCCACTGTACTCTCCACTGTGGGTAGCACTTGTGGCTTTGCAGAAAAAAAACTTGGAGCAGCTTATGCACTGCAGGAAGATTTGGTGAAGGAACAGCTGTCAAAAAAGTTAGAAGAACTTCTAACTTCAGTTACAATTTTACAAAACTAAATGAAATTGGCTTTGGGAAAAATGTGCTTTTATCATTGATCAAAATCTCAGAGTGACACAGTAAACGATCTGTGGGAAATGTATTTCAGTGACTTTAAAAAAGGGCATTATGGAACCGGCTGCTGTACTTGGGCATGAATTTGGACAGATAAGTTTGCTATCAAATAACTGAAATTTAAACTTCTTTTAATTTTGGAAACTGCCTTCCTATAGTTTGAACTTTGGAAAGTATTAGAAGCATTTGAAGAAATCTATACAAACAGAGAAATTCAATGCCAAACACAAAGGAATGCAGAGGCTAACCTGAACTTGAGAAACCAGAATCAAAGCAAAAAATACCAGGAAAATCACAGTGCACAAAAACTGACTAAAGATAAGGGAGTACAAAGTGAAGAGAAGGACTGTAAACTTGACCACATAACTAACTCGTGCTCTTCCAGAGCCAGAATGCTCATTATTTTTCCCATATAAAAAGAAATTCTCCCATAGAGAGTGAGGCAAGATATGGCAGTGCAAGTGTTTTGTAGATCTAATTCCCAGTTAACAGGACTGTGGCTGGCTGATACTGTCTTATCAAAAGGTCATTTCTGTCCCATGGGGTTGACTGTAACTTCCAGTGCAATCCAGGCTCTGCAAGCCAGAGCAGAGCAGCTGGCTGGTTTCCCCAAGGTCAGCCAGCTGAAAAAGAGAGTGGAGCTGCCTGCTGGCTGGGTTCCCAAGGCTGGCTGGCTGAAGAGGAAAGTACAAGCAGGAAAGTGAAGTTGCAGTCAGCTCCTCCAGTATAACCCATTATCTAAGAGTTTAAGACCTCCCTCGAGGCTTTGAAATAATTGTGATTTTGCCATACTCGATGGTGGCCAAGTCATGACTTTCCTATGTGCTGAGATGGGTGAATAAGTGAATGTAAGAAGCTCCCTTGTTTATTGGGGTGAAATAGTAGTGGTTGCTTCTCCTCCTTTCTGTGCAAGCAGTCAAATTCTAGGTGTTACGCATTCCTCTCCTCTCTCTAATGTACTCTCAAGTACTGCAGAGGGAATCAGAAAGCTGTGCTGAGGCAATTCTTGATACCCCTTGTTTCTTCTGCTGAGCAATGTAGCAACAGACACCAAATCATTTGTTGCCCATCTTCATGAGCTGCTGCCCCATAGTCAAAAGGACTTCACTACTATTGAGGCCTCCTTAAGCTGCTGCTGTAGTTGCCAAATAATCAGAACCGCGGAGAGAAAAGAAGATATGCCACAGACTATGGTGTGGGAATGTGATGCCGCCACCACCACCAGAGAAAAACAATACTCCCAACTCCCTTTGCAAGAGTACAGTAGAGGAGAGCTGACCAGATGCAAATATTTAAAATATTTGTGGTGGTCCAATAGTATAGCCTGCTCAATAAACTGACAAAAGACAAAACAAACATCAAGAATAGCCATCTGTCCTGAGAAACCTGAGTGTTGCACATGCCCAGATCTTCCTATGACAACTTGTAGTAAATTTCTAGAAGTAGAAATGTAATTATTTTCTAGAAGGAAGGACAATTTAAAAAATGCTGAGCACTAACCTCAACTGATCAGGTTTTATTGAATTTGAAATTCAACAATACAAAATGTATCCTCTACATGTCCAGATCAGGCACAGTGATACCTAATAAAAGCAAAGCTACGGATATTATCTTTACCAGACATTTTACATTAGGAAAGAAATTCTTATCCCTCAGAACAAAATGGGTTTGTGTATTATACTTTGAAAAGTGATATGAAAAACTAGCTGAAGGCTTATTCACCAGTTCTGAGGTGAATACACCCTCAGAAAACACCTCATATTAGAAAATTGTCAACCATTATATTTTCACTAAAATGATGGTTCAACAGGATTTGCATTGTTCTGGATTTATGCAGAAGACTGTTCTGACTTAGCACATTACCTGTTGATTTTTGTAGAAGTGACCCAAGCATTAGCCAAAATCAGGTAACATTTTAAAGTATGTGGTTTTGCTAATGATAATGCAATTCAGTTTTGCATCATGTTAAAATGTGCTAATTACCATGTTTTCTAACTAAGATCTCTGTGAGCACGCATCTTAAATATATGTATGTTTAAGCAGATAGAGGTTCAAATTTATTTTGCAGTCAAAGGTCAGTAACCAGAATGTCACGTTTGGTACATGTGAAACATCAGGATGCTGACAAGGTCTTAAATATGGGAGCTTTGAGTGAATCTGCTTTGCTGCTTTATTCCCCTGAAAAATTAAGGGTATGCTCTTATTGTAGGAGTTAGAATTTAACCAACAACTCTGATAATGTAGTAGTGGAAGTTATTTCATACAGATTAGTCCCTAGGGAAATAAAGTGAACAATAAAGAATTTCCATGGACTAACTCAGAAATATGGCCATTCAAACACCAAACAAAACCACACAGCAATATCTTTCTCCCTCCTCCTCTGCCTCTCTTCATCCCTTCTCTCCCCGGGCTCTCCTCCACCCCCACCTACCCCCAAAATGAAATAGCACTGCTGGAAAATCATCAAACAGGACTCGGTGGGAAACACTACCAGATGCACAGCTGAAGGGCACTGGAAGGAGATCCAGCTCTGTAGTGAGAGATAATGAGGCAGACGTTTTAGATAATTGTGTCTAGTAAACTATTATTGTAGTAGTAGGTTAGTACTGGAACTATTTTTAGTTTTGGAATTTTTGTGTGTTTACTATAATTGTCCTAAAGTTGCATTTTTCATAATTGTTGTAGTTTTAAAGTTGTTGGGAACCTGTGGTGGCAAGGAATTATTATAATAGTATGGGCTGGTGGTGTCTGTCTGGTCTTAAGCTGTGGGTATCCACATTATAAAGATGGTCTACAGAGGTGTCTGGGTTAATAAACAGAGCAAAAACCCTGAGGTTGAAGACTGAGCCATATTTTTATTCTCTGCAGGGTATTTTCACATAACTATACTGAGGTATTGATGTGGCAAAACTTCCACTGTTGTCCTTTTTGTTCTCTCATAATGTTGAAAAAAAGATATTAGTCCCAGCTTTGCCAATCTGCTGTTCTTTGTGAACTCTTAACTTCACTCAGAATAAATCATAGCTTGTCATATGTGCAGCTGCATACCTTTCTTTCATGTATGTTACACATTTGTTTAACCTACTGAGGCTGTAGCTTATAAATTGTTTCTAAAATACTTGTAGTATCACAGAATTGTCAAGGTTGGAAAGAATATCCTAAGATTGTCTAATCCAACCCCCTGCTCAAAGCAGGATCAGCTAGAGCCAGATGCCCAGGGCTGCGTCCAGTTGGGTTTTAAGTATCTCCAAGGATGGAGATTCTACAAACTTTTGGGACAGCCCGTTTCAGTATTTCATCACCCTCACAGTAAAAAAAGTGTTTTCTTGTGTTCAAATGGAATTTTCTATCTTTTAATTTGTGCCCATTGCCTCTTGTCCTGTCAGTGGGCACCAGGGAGAAGCACCTGTCTCTCTCTTCTTCATGGTTTCTCATCAGTTACTTATAAACATTGATAAGATCCATCCCCGAGCCATCTTTGCTCCAGGCTGAACAGACCCAGCTCTCTCAACCTTTCCATATGAGAGATGGTCTCTTAATCATCATCAGTGAGTACTTTTGAAGCATTACCCAATTCAGCAATATATTTGTGAGTTTCCAACTGATAGACCAATAGTAGATTCCTTCGCTTTTAATGCAGTAAATGTAAACAAATACAATGCTCCCAGAATAACAGGCCTTTTGTTTAAATACTATCAAGAACAAAACTTAAGTGTGTACTTACTTTAGCAAAGTTAAAATGTCTCTCTTTTTCCTTTATTCTTTCATTTTCCTGTTCTTTTTCTTTTGGATAGTGTTCCTGTTAGACTATGGGTTATGAGTTCCTGGCTCTCAATTTTGGAGATGGATCAATATATACATTTCTCTACTGCAGCCCAGCAATTAGCCCAGCTAATCTCAGTTGTCTCTACTTTCAATTTGCTCCTTCAGGAAGTTCAGTTGTATGCACCTCCTTCCATGCTTGCTAGATTACACTTTTTCCCTTGGTAGGGCATTTTTTTTTTTCTCTAACCTTAGCTATATATGGGTCTCCTTACCCTGCAGAGCGTAGACAAATCTAGTCCCTCCTATACACCCCTGCCACGTGTTTTTTTGCACAACTTTTTGTGTGTGTTTCTTAAAAAGAAAAATTAATGATACGAATGAGTACTGCTTTGCGTCTTAGAAAAAGTGAAGAAGACATCTCTTATCTTAATGAGAGCAGTGTTTTTGCTATTCTTGTTGAAAAAATACTAAACTGTTACATTTCCAGCAACACTTGGGGTTTTATTCCAGTGGTTTCCTGTTTGCTCCACAAGGTGCTACTTTTCTGTATTAATTTAAGTCAAAGTTCCAGAAGATGATCAGTGTAAGTGGTGTTGTTAATAGAAAGGATCCTCTTAGCTAATAGTTCTTTTGCTGAATGAAGGATATTTTTTTTATCCCATGTGACTTCATCTGTTTTGGTGGTATCAGCATAGAAAATTAGCAAGTCTATAAACTGATCCTTAGAGCAGATGATATTCACGCCATGAATTTGTTCTAATTCTTTTACAGGAACTATTGTTCGACGGCATCGGATTCCACTTCCACCTCCTCATGAAGATCAGTTCTATACCGTACATCATTTTAATATCAACATAGAAGTAATCTTTTATGGCCGAAGATATAAGATTATAAATTGTGATCAGTTTACAAAAAATTTCCTGAGGAAGTTGGGAGTTAGATTAAATCCTCCCGCAGATCGTCCAGATGACCCATACACCAAAAAGCGGCAACAGGTCAGATGAGGCAGTAATAGTGAAAACTTGGTTTTAAGTGCCATTTCTATTAGTAATATGCATTATATAAAGTATTTCTCTCATAGTAAATAGTAATATGCATTATATAAAGTATTTCTCTCATAGCAAATAGAAAGTATGTAGAGGTAGCTATTTCAACATGATGAATCACGAGAGAAAACTTGCTTTTAAAATTTTTATTATATGGCTCATTGTACTAACATAGTGAAGTCCCAGATACAAACAATTTTCTCCTCATGTGTTCACATCTCTGTTGAAACAGAATAAAACTAATTGATAAAAATAAAATAAATCTTTCCATATTAAACTGAAAAGAAAAAAAAAGAACCTATTATATGTTCTACTTACGATTTTGCTTGAGCTAATTTAATGAAAATAAACACTTTTAAAGTGCTTAAAGGAAGGTCTAATTGGAATTGTGGTTCAAGCACATCTGTGGCTTTCTGCAGACTGACTTGGTCTATTCATATGTCAATTTTCATCTCTACCCGACATGTTATTAACAACTCTTTGCATGCGTAAAGCAAATTCTACTGCCACACAGAACCCAGCAGTCTGCAGTTTAAAAGTGAGGTTTTATTTCAATGCAGTTCCCTCTTTTATGAGTATATAGGAACGCATACACATCTCCTCCAAAAATCTCACTTGCAGCTCCTAAACGCTATGTGGATTCCTCTCTGCGGGATTTGGGGTCTTTTCTCTGGCAATATTAGTGGGAGTGATGTTTTCTGTAGGAGATGAGAAAAAGAGTTTCTTTCATTTCTGTTTTTCTTGGTTAATTTGAGTGCAGATGGTACTGTATGTTTTTCTTGACCTGCCTCAGCCTGTTGCGATAGATCCAGCCTAGTACTCTGAAAGCAACAAATACTCCATGTGTCTGTTGCATTCAACTTAATCCTCCTGTTGAGAAAACCTCTGCAGCTCTCAGCGGCAAAAATTGAAGGTGGTTGTCACTGAGATGTGTAGGACCATTTGCACATCTTTGTGGCACTCTCAGGCCAACATGTTGATTTCACTTCATTCATGCTTTCAGGCTTTTTGCTGTCCCCCAGTGAAGAATAGTATTTGTATTACATCTCCTGGTTCTGCGTAGTGGTGACTCAGTCTGGGCCATGGGTTGCTTTTCCCTTACTCAGGCCTTTGTAGGTGGCTGTATATATTAACACATGCTAAGTTGTCTTGATATTGGCAGACCATGTCAGCATTATATATGGTACTGCATAAACTGCTTAATTTTATTTTTTTTTTTTTTGTAAAAATAACAAGCAAAACATTACAAGTATTGTGCATGTGTGTCTAAAGAGAATGGAGTGGGGAAAAAGATGTTTGAGAACTAAGAGCATCATAAGACTAAAAATTACTGGAATCTATGTCTTAATATTCTCAGTTGTTGAGAAATTACAGAAAAGTTACCTAGTAAATTCTGGCTGCTTTATACTCGCACTTCCCTGTGACTAATTTGTGGGAGGTAATTTTTTTTATTTATTAAGGGTAAACTGCTCTGGACTGCTTTGAGCAAAATTAAACGGGCTTGCACCAGACTCCTAATAGTGCAGATGGCCAGAAAATGAAGGTATGAAGGAAAGGAAAGAATATGATGAGATAGAAAATGAGACCAATGAAAAATGTAGGAAGACCCTTAAATTCATATTTCTGTGTTGTTGGAGATGAATTCCCATGTATGATGGCTCTGTGGCTGTACTTGGTTGCTCACTGCATCTTCAAAGGTCAGGAAGGATGAAAGATAGACTAGGATGGTAAATACCATGCATACGAGCATGGTGATGCCTGAAATTGGAAGAGTGCTGCAGATCAGCAAGGACAGTGGCAGGCAAAACTTGGTTCCACTCTCTGTATTTTAAGATTTGATGCTCTTCAGTTGGAAATTTGCTATTCTTTTTCAGACCTCTGTGTGTGTATTGAGAGAACATACATACCAAGTACCTGCCAGCTGTATGACATGAATCAAAAGTTAATTAACTACGTTTTAAAGCTAAAAGAAAGAAAACACCAAAGGGAAACTAAAGAATTAATTCTTTATACCACATCATCTATAAAAAAATAATTTTCAAGGAAGAAAATCAGGCAGGGTGATGCTATTTGAGTTGTGGTTGTCTGATTACCATGGGCAATTTGTTGAAAATGTGAGCTGTACTATAAATAATTTAACAATTCTCTGGTCTGGAGGACCTTATTGCAAGAAAAACAAGGATCAAAACCATTCCAAAATTGTCTTGGAATATTTTCTGAGGGCACAGCAACCCTGTAAATAATTCGTTGATAATGGCATAAATAGTGTTTCATGTATTGTAATTGCATGGTGTTATTTGAAAATCCTAAAAGCATATTCTAAGATTAGATTGTACCCTGCAGTTTTGTATCCTTTTTTAAAAAGCAAATAATTAAAAAGGTGTTTCTCTTAATTTCTTCTTTATCTGCAGATTCTGGAAAGTATGAATCCATTGCGCCCTTATGAGCGCATTGACACTTTGAAACAGTTCCTGGAACATGATGGAGAAGTTTTACGTTTTTTCTGTGTGTGGGATGACCCAGAATCCATGTTTCATGACCCACGGGAACTTGTTCTGCGCTATTATTTATCTGATGATACTATTGATATTAAAGAAATTATACCAGTAAATTCAGGCCGGGATGCAGTTCCACTTTTCCTCAGAAGAGATAAGCTTCCAAAGGTGAGGAATGAAAATTTCAGTTTATTTCAAATTCTTTCACTAATTAAGAAATATTAAATGCCCTGTTTTGAAAATCCTGTATGAGGGTTGTAATGATATTTAGAAAGTGTTATGAGAGTATTAATCATAATTACATGATTTAGGTTTTGGACACATATTCATATAATAACTTAATAGGTGATGAAAAAAATAAGTTTAGGCTTGTCATACTTAAAAGGAGAGAGAATTTAGGCAGAAATATATCCTATGATTTCTTTTCTGCAGTATTATTGTATTAAGGTAAATGTATTAATAAAGCTCTGCAGTAACAGAAGTCCAGAAAATTAATTAATATTGATAGATGAACCAATGTAAAACTGTGGTGCTTTCAAACTTGATCCATATGACTTGTATTTGGAACCTTTTGAAAAGTCTAGTTTTAGTATTCCATAACATTACTTCTTTGTAGCAAACCTAGGGTGATTTCTTAAAACTGAGTTCCTAGATTTGGGAACCTTATACAAAGCTAGTTAAAATCAATAGGAATCCATGAATTAGCTTTGTCAGGCATTAATTAGGTGCTTATTTGAGAAGGCTCCTCTCAGAGAAATCTTCAAGGGGTTTGAGTCCTCTGTAACCTATTATGATTATAAAGTTAATGAGCTGGATACACTGCTGTATCCCTCCAGACAAATCCCGATGATAGAATAACATCAACCCAAAGATCGAGTACAATACTGGGGAATTTTTTCCCTCCTTTCCTTCTAATACTGGTAGTCTATTTGTGATGCCAAAAATGTACATGAGATTTTATAGTAAAAAACCTACCAGCAAAATATTGCACTTTTCTCACCTTGTGCATCCTATGTTCTGAGATGCTGAACTGCCATTAGCTCTATGTTAACATACCCCTTCTACCATTGAAGCGCACATTGCAATTTTAAGGGCTGGCTTCTTCCTGTGAATTCAGTGGAAATTTTGAGAAGGACAGCAGATCATTCAGAAGTTGGGGTCTCAGGGAAGGTGGTGTGATGAAATAACCCACATTTGTTAGCTTCCATCAGCAGTTTGTTAATAATTAAAAAAAAATAATTAGTGCATTTGCACATTAAGTTTGCTGTTACTGCAATAAAATACTATTGTAATTTTGAAACTTAAAATAGAAACAAAAATACTAACAATTTTGCCTATAGAATGATGGTGACTTGAATCCCCTCTATTTGTGTAGTGGTTAGCACAGTAGGATCAACCCTGAGTCATTCTTTTGTATGTTTTTATAATTATTACCAATCAAAATAATAGCCTTTAGAGCAGATGCTGACAAGGATATGTTATTTTGGATGTGCTAACATTTGCTTTCTGTCTGCTTCCAAGAAAAAGGAGACTTTACTCTTGGATACACAGTAAGATTCTGGATGCTTCTTCTGGCATACATGCTGGCTTTAGACATATACACTGGCTTTTAGGTTTGGTAGTGTAATCTTACATTAGAATTTACTAAAAATTCTCCGAAGAATAATACTACAATATTACAATAACAGTAAGTCTGTGAAAAACCCTGATAGTTCTAAGGTAACTGAGTTCTCTTTGTTCACTGTTAAGTGTATTTGTTAAGAGTTGGTGTCTTTTCTTGCAGTATGCTCCCACCGGGCTGTATCAGCCGGGCACAATCACCAGTCGCACCGTTCTCAACGTGTTTGGAAAGTTAGTAGGAAACAAAGGCCGTTACATTCTGGACAATCGTAAGGTCAGATATTATTGAATGCCTCCAGCTGTTGAATGTCTTTATAGTAGCTTTTGTAATTTCTATGCCTGTTATCCTCTACAACAAAGAGAGTTATTTATAAAATTGTGTTGCCACCGGACAATAGCTCAAATGAAAACTACTGAGATTTACTGTATGTAAATTCTGTGTTTGTGGAAGTGAGGTAGCTTAGAATGGGGTGAAAAATACGTGCAAATGGACTATGATGAAGGTTATGTTTTAAAACACACTAAATTACCTAAATTTTAAGAAAGGTTGTGGGATTCTGAGATTTATAGAGCTGCTGTATAAATGTTCCCTCTTATTAGACAGGAGCAGTGCATCAGGAATTTTACAGAGACAGTGACCTGAAAATCGGCGCAATAATTAATGTTTGGGGAAGGAAGATCATACTCTGTGATTGTGATGAATTCACTAAAGAATATTACAGGACAAAATACGGAATTGGTAAGTAGTGATAATTAACCTTTCCTTGTGAGCATTTTTATACTCCTGAGTTTGACAGAGCTGTCTTTGAATTTTATTACTGACAAAACATGTTCATTAAAACCTTTAGCAATAACAATCTGTTGTAGGCTGTTAACAGCAAAGCAGTAATTTTGCAGGTGATCTAGAAGGGCTTTCTTATATGTTACTCCATCGAAAAATAACACATAACTTACATGTTCTGTTCCTAACTGCCTCTATTTTAAAACTAGATTGACAAAATAGTCATATGGATAGACTGCCAATTCTTCTTCTCGCTCTGGTTCCAATAGCTGTGTTTGCAGTCAGAAAGTAATAATGAGCATGTAGTGAGTGAGTAAGTAGAATGAGCTCAATTATTCCCCATTATGCTATGTTTCATTTTATATGGATGTCAGAATCCTCACATAATAAGATTTTCTGACGCAACAGTAGTAGTCTATCACGTTATTGGTTTTTACAATGCAGTTTTATGATTCTGAACCATTAGAGTATGTATCCTGTGAAGCTGCAGAGCTGAATTCTGGAAATGTTTAGCAACTATGACCATAATGGAAAAGCATTTTGGAAACGTGTAACAATAGGGGCTTTAGTTTATCTGTTTCTGAATTCCCTCAGTCAGACTTGCTAATGGTTCTGTTATGGACATCTTCCTGAAAAAACAGCTAAGTTAATTTCTGGCAGTTTATTCATTCAATAAATATAGCTAAGTGGCTGACTGTTCAGAGATGGTTGGAAGAATTTTACTATGGCCTTTCTCTGACATTGTGAAACAAAATAGCTGGGTAAACTATTTCTTTTAGCTTGACTTGTGATCAGATGGAGCATAGTGTTTGGATCAAAGCTTGTCTGCTGCATTGAGGGAATTAAATGACGTAGTGTTGCCATTACAACACTAAATTTCTTAATTGGCAAAACATGTCTCTTCAGGACTTCTTTTATTAATAGCTTGGCATGTCTGTACCAAAATAAATCTTTTTATGTACTAGCCAATGTGTGAGGAAGCCATATTCAATAACCATAGTATTATCTATAATAACAGTGAGTCTAACTCCAGAGATGCAAAACAGGGGGTTCTTCCCTGAGAATTTTTTCGGCCAAGACTGCTGCCGCTGTTTGGCAGCAATATCCTCTGTCTGAGCAAAATATCCTGGAACAGTGAATGGGGATTTCTTACTCACGGCAGGCAATAAATGAAATGCAGCTGGCCATGCTGTATCAACCAAGCAATGCAATCAAGTGTTACACAAACGCAAACCCTCTTCCCCTCCTATAACACTGGCTCAGTAATTACTGTTTTTGTCTCTGGATGTTAAAGTTAGGTGGTTTGCAAGTTAGGAGAAGTAAAGTTGCTCATGTGCAGAGTTCTAGAAAATTGGGACCGTAGGCGAGCTAGTCCATTTCCATTGTTCTGAGGCAGGGTAGTCTATATACATAGATGGTCCTTGATGGGTGTTTGTATAGCATTTTATCAGCATCCTCCAGTAGAGGAAATCTTTTTCCCTCCTGAAGTATCTTGTCCTAACCTCATAGTTAGAAATGCTGCTTAAGAGCTACTCTGAAGCTGGTTTGTGTGAACTGAGTAACTTTTTTTTCTCTTACCTTTGTTGGACATGGAGAACAACTGCTTGGTATCCTCTTTTTATAACAAGTCTGTACATATTTGAACACTATTCCAATACATACCATCTTACCAGCCTACTGCCCTCCAGGGCCATTTGCTGCTAAGGGAAAACTTTCAGTCATTCTCCATAGTCCATGCTTTTATATTTGTGATAATTTTTCCTTTTCTCAGTGCTCTCTCCGGTTTATCTGCCTTCTTAACACAAAACACCCAAAGATGTACTCTAGCTGAAACCTTTGGGAAACTGGGAAGCAATTCTGGTTAACATGAAAAAACCATCCATCTTGATACAGCCTGTCTTGTTCACAGAAAACACACGCTTTCTTAGAGCTAAGGGATTCTCACAATTTGCTGTGAAATTCTTTCCTGTTTTCCCCATCAGGACTGAAAAAGCGTAGGTATAACTTTTTAACCGGAAGCAACTAGCGGTAGAATCATGGTAGTTTTTGGCTTAGAAGCAGATTTTGAGAGAGAAAGGCTGAGGGTTCACCTTTTATTCTTAGTGAGTTACAAATTTTGTTTGTGTCTGGTGGATGTACAACGTACTCTCAGTGGGCTCAGTCCTACAAAGTACCCAGCATTTTGCTCCCATCCAATTAAACACTGAGACGTGCTTAATTGCAGTTTGAGTCCAATGAGACCATTTACTTGAGTAAGAGTAAGCAAATGGATAAATTAGTTCTTACATCGAGGCATAGTGCTCAGTACCTCATGGCATCAATCCAGCTGTTTGTTACTGTGTTTTCACATTACTCGCCTTCAATTTATGCTCTTCTGCCAAAGCCATTAAAGAGGCTGACATTTTTTTTTGGCTCTGCAGTTTCAGCAGAAGTTGCTTGCTGATGGAATTTGCCCTTTAGGAGAATTAAGGGCAGTTTAGATTTCCCTTGAAGTGCATGATTATGTTATCTGATGTATCTCCAATGTTGTTTTTGCCTGTTTTGCTCCTTATACTGTTTGTGAAAAGCAAGGGAGAGTTTTTCCATAGGTAAACAATAGCTAATGCCCTTCAATAGGAAGCTAATGACATTACTGTCATCTAGCAGCACTATGAATGCAAGAGAATATGCCTTAACATGTGATATTATCTGTCCTGACTTGCTAGTGCAGCCTCAGAGAAGGAGGAAAATATTCTATAGCCACGTAGGTGTTATGGTCACTCAGCTGAAACTTGAAATACACTGACTGATGTGCAGTGGTGGGAAGCTGATACTCGTTCTTCTCACTAAATACAATATCTTAGCACAGAGTTGAGTATAAAGTGTAGAGTTCAGTATAAAGTGTTCTTTCTTAAAAAACAGATCGTTCCTGAAGGAATAAAACCAGTAAAATCTGGTTTCCTACTGATTTTTATTCAATGTCCCGGCACCTCCCAAGCCTGTCTGTTCCTCCTTTTCACAGCACCCTGCGATCCCTCTCCTGTCCCAGCTCTCCTCACCCTCCCACCCCCTCATTTCTCAGGCTCCCTCTCTGACCTGCTGCCTGGGCAGAGGAGCGTGCGGGGTGATCTGCTGGCCAGTACGTGTGTGCTTTTGGCCAGGCAGCTGCTGCTGGATAACAGCTGACTTCTTGCTTTTCCCTCAGTGGGGGCATTAAAGCCTGCTGCCAATTTTCACTGGACTCATCAGAGATCAGAGTCTCTCTGGCGTCTAACCTCACCGCTACACATGGTGGAGACTGAGCAGCAGCTTCTAAATGTACTTGTGCATTTACAGATGCCTTTTTTCCTCAGGTAACTGGAATAATCATAAAGTAAGACTCTGTAAAAGGAGATTTTCTTTGAATCAGAATAAATACTGCCATGTTTTAGCTGCATGGACGCTTCTGTAAGCACAAGATTTTCTTTAATCCTACACATAGAAGTTGTGAAGATGGTGGCATTGCCATCTTATTTTACTTCTTACCTAAATTGTGAAACAGACTCTCACAAAAACTCAGGTCTCAGCTGTTTGTTATATATCTTATGTAGAGAGAACATTGTGTTCACAATGTCATCCCTTCAGGTTGTTGCCACCTCTTATGTTGTCCATATTGCCCACTATATTATAGTGGGATTTCTCTCTCCTGTTCTTGGCTGTAATGCTCAAAGGTGTCGGTCTTCTTCCTCTGAAGGCAGAATTTCTTGCCGGCCTGCTATATAGTGATACTCGGTATGGTTATCACTCTGATCCAAAATATCTACCTCTTGAATCTTCCTTGAAATACGCTCTTATCTAACACAAGGGTTTTCCTACAGTTCTTTGACCGAGGGCCAAAGGTAATCTTCGAATGTATATCAAAATCTTACAGCGTATATTGAAACTGAAAGCAGACAAGCTCATTCAAGCTGGTTTAATGCTGCCTCTGTGGCAACAAATTACTTTTGAGGAATTTAGTTTTTCTTACTAAGAAGACTATGCCATCTTCAAATTGTCTATACGCTAAAGACGTGGCTGGAGCTGTTTTGTTTCCTGCTGTTTCCAGTGCTTGTTCCAAGTCTCACTCGGGGTTTGATGTCATGAGAAAAAGTTGCTAGTATGTGATACACATTTGATATACTAGGTGAAATAAACACCACAGTGCCAGCCTACCTCCTGCTGGGCATCAATTGATGCAGTAGCAAGGGGTGAAACTATCCATGGGGAAAATATCTGTGCTATTCTTTCTGGAAGTAGAAATTTGTAAGCCTAGACTTTCCATTTACCCTCTACTCACTATAAATTCACGTTGAAAATGGGACAGGCTGGAAGAGAGCATTGATTCCTTTTTCAGACTGGACAGAGGTAATTTTCTTAAGAAAGGGTGATAACCTTGAGAGTTGTGCATTTTATGTGTAAGTGCAAGTTGTCTGTCTGATTCTACCCTAACGGTGCGTGGCGGAGGAAGGATGAAATGAGTTTTGAGCTGGTCTGGCTATTAGTCTACTGCACCTAGCCGGCTGTTCAAAAGTTGCAGAAATGAGTTTTTAACTAGTTTCATAATCTGTATTTCTCCATGGCAATTTGTTCCTGAGTTTCCTCATTCACAGGAGAGAATCTGAATACATAATCCTTTAAAATCCTGGAAGCTGTATGTGGCACAAGGCTGGATGATTGTGCTCGGTGTATCTGAATGAAGCAAGGTCGTTTTACATCAGGGAAAGGATGGGAACCATCCAGGGCGCTGAACTTCTCTTTGAACTTCGTTTACTCCAAGCTTGGGTTATGAGGGGTTTAATATACTCTCTGGGGCTAACGCAATATTCCTCTTAATTCGTAGTTTCCTTTGAGTTTATAAATCTAATTTTCATCCATGTGTGCTGAAGTACGTCCAAAGGGAAATGCTTTAGCATTTCTAAATCAGTGCCTTATGGGTGAGTGTTAATGTGCGTGCACTGTGACCTGCATGTAAACACATTAGCTTGTCTTTTGAATTCATAACTGAACGTCCTGCCTTCCCAAACTCTTTTTGGCAGGAAGCACGTTAATTGCAGCCATGTAAGAAGAAGGGGTTTATTCCTGCTAAAATACAGCCTTACAAACCTCCGGGCGTCCCGGGAGAAGATATCAGTGCAGATTAACATATTGAGTAACTAAAAAAAAAAAAAAATAAAAAAATTAACGTTAAGGTTTATCAACAGCACCAAGACCCTAATTAGAGGAACCCGAGATGGGGACTTCAGCGCCGGGCGGTGAGGGGTGGGGAGGGCGGCTGCCCTGCCGTGCGGCCGCTAGGTGGCGCTGCGGGAGCGCGGGAGCCGCCCGCTCGGGGTCCCCCCTTGTCGCCGTCCCCTTCCCCGACC
>JAHREE010000459.1:1223734-1302209 GCA_033628505.1 Tringa tobata | reverse complement strand
CCCATTTACTTTCTCCCATATACAAATTACTTTTTTCCTCTCACCTTTTCTATTTTCCATTAACCTTGTTCAACCAGCAGACTGTATTACTGTTATGGTTTATGTGAACCCCATTGGCAGCTGTGCTGCAGAGAAAGAGCCGCACAGGCAAGCAACAAGGGGCCAAATGGTACAGCAAGATTTTCACCAAAAGAGGAGTAAGGAGGGACCATAGGGCAGCAGGGCTTTTGGAAGGAACCCCTGTGGGAAGTGAGCGCAGGTCCCTGGGCAGACGTGTGTCTGTTGAGTCAGGAGAGCTCCTGCTATGTATCTGTGGTAGTCAGGACCATTGGTCACCACAAGGAAAGACTTGAGACTGGGGAAAATGCATAAAACAAAGCTTCCAAAACTCTGCATAAAGTGGGATGTAGACTGAAGCTATTGACTTCGATGTGCCAAAATCTTGTCATATATGTCTGATTTAAATAATGAATAAAATGTTATTTATTTATGTATTTATTTTCCTCTAGCAAGAAGCAGAAGGCAGGAAACTCATAAGCCAAGTATTTACTTAATAATGTTGTCTCAAAGGATAAAACTGAAAAAATAATTTAGAATTGTTAATTTATTATTTTATCCCATTTTGAAACTATATTTGTCTTTCTTTTTCCCTGTGTATCTTAATGATATTTGTCAAACATTTTAAGATTATAGATGAAATCCTGAAACCCTTAAAGAAACAAAAATTTTGCTGGTGGTTTCTATGAAGTCTTTTTCTATGCTGGAACAGTAGGAGGGATCCTGGTTTGACTTTAATCAGTGCTCTGTTACAGAAATAGGCTAATAAGTATTCATATCGGAAATTTAAATCTTTAATGGAATGTCTTCATCCAAACAGTAATAAAGAAGTCTTGCTGTCTTTGTTGTAGAGGATTTCACTCCAGTTACATATAAGGCTCCACCACCTCCTAAACCAGAAAAAACCTTTCCTCCTTATACTGGATTTGGTTCTGAAGAGGATTCTCTATGCTCTTGTATGGGTCTGCTTCTCAAGCGTCCCAAAAAGGATTTGAAGAAATTCCTGGAGAAAGACAGGTATTTCAGTGAAAAATAATTCCAAATCTTTAAATTAATGTCTTTTCATGAAGGAGATAAATGTTAAGTAGGGACATAATTTTTTTGGCAAAATACGCATCTCATCAGACATTTAAGGGACAGGTGTATGAGGACTGGTTTAGTAACATGGTACTGCGGTTTTCTCCAAACTCAGCAAAATTTCTTCTTTGACCCTATCTCCTTCCCTTCTGCTGTCTTCAGTGGGAATTTGATGGAAGTCTTAGTCCAGGAATTAGTCAGGAATTTTGTATAGTTCAGCAGTCCAACACTGATTTGTTTTTCTGTTTGACTTTCTGGCATTTATTTCTTTTTTTGCCTGCTGAATTTCATGCAGTTTACAGTAGCAATATTAAAGCATTAACCCTCTACTTTCCAGTATGAAATAGTTTGTCAGGCAGTGGTTGTTGAAGCCTAAGTGGAAAGCAAAGTCACATGCTAGAGATTCACCTGTAAAACCTCTGTAAAATAAGAAAGCTATTAGAAAAAGGCTTGGGAATGTATCAATAGTGAATATAGCAGTACTGTAAAACATTTAAAACACAATCACTTAACAAATACCCAATCAGTAAGATCATTTGATGGGCCTGATTTTATGGAGATAATCCTAGCATGTATTGCTAATCAGAATTTGATTTGAGAATATACATATCTGAATGTGTTCTTCCTTTATAAATTTTCTGGAAAGAAACTGGGAGCTTGATATGCAACTGAATTTGAATACAAATTCATTCCAGACCTGTGGCAGAGAAGTAATTTTTCCCTGAAAATGATTCCTTTCTGTCTGACTGACTCTAGCTGATTCTGTTAATTTAAGCTGAAAATGGTTTTTGACAAAGTAGGGAATCTTATGCTATTTCTCTTCTTGGTCCAGAAATAACACAATTAATGTATATTACAGAACTCAGGAGAATGCACCTCTTAGTGATGAAAACTTTTCTTGTACTCTGTTTTTGATTTTGTACCTATTCTTCTGCTTTTTAGAAGTGGCATGGAAAGTAACACTCTGCGCTTTCTTGCAAAACTCGTCACAGATAGTCCTATTGACAAGGATCGGAAATTCATTATTTCTTACTTCCTGAGTGATGACACCATTTCAGTTTTTGAACAGGCACAGCAAAACACAGGTAAGATGCAGTGATGTCTTGCAATCAGTCTCAGTTGTTTGATTGAGTTTGCAGTAAACGTTGTGGCCAGACTCAGCACTAGCAGAAGCAGGGATGTGAATTTTTAGATGCAATGGGAATTAAATCAGCAGGTCTACGCATTGTCCTGTATAGTTGTATGTCATGGTAATTTATGATCTTCATCAGTCAGAATAATGCTCTTCATTGTATGACAGTACTTGACCATATCCTTTGGGAACTGGAAGTTTAATGCATTAGAACCTTTATTACATTTTAATTTGCAAATTTGGCCTTTAAACAATTGTTTTTGTTGTGGATAACATACAGGAATTGTATTGTAACTGATAATAAATAGGGACAGGAAATGGAAGACATCAAGAATAAAAGACTTAATCTTTTATTTTGCAAGATTGTGTTACGGTGTTCTGATACCTATATAGCATCCGTTGTACAGAAGCAGGTCATGAAAGCAAAACAGCTGTGATATTTTTTGAACATACTTTATTATGAATCATATATTGTTGAGCATATATAGAGTGAAGATTGCCCTGTCGTAGTGTCTGTACATATGTGTGTGCATAATACTGAACTGAATTTCAAGACCAGTCTTTAAGTGACAAATGCTTTGTTACTTCTCAGTTGCTTGATCACATTTATCCTATTGCTGGAAGACAAAATATTGTCATGGTTAAATTCTTTAGACCACTGTTGTTTGTTGTAGGCTGCCTCCAACTGAGGGTATGAAAGGTTATGTGATTTTGAAGCATCTGTTTATTTCCTTGAGTGTCTTGCACACTAATGGAAGGACACAGAACTGGGAAGGATGTCAGGAAGTCATTCTGTAACTCGGAGGGATAGGGAAGCCTTGGTAAAGCATGAAGCTGTAGGAGAGATTAGTGTATTTCTGTGAAGCCCACAAACATCTATAGCAACAGTTTCAGAACAGTTAACATCCAGAAGTGCTCTGGCACCTCTCAACATGTGCAGTCGAAGGACTGACTCTTAAAAGCTGCTGTCAGCCTCTGATAAAATGATAGGGAGAAAAAAATAAGGAAATCACATTCTCTCAAAGAGAATGGAAAAAGAATAATGTAAGGTTTCCGTAGGTACTGTGTTAGGCCCTTGTGTAAGCTTGTGACTAGTTCTTTTGATACTGCTTCAATTGCCCTACATCAGCTTCTTGGCACAAAGCACCTCAGTATGGTATATCAGGTATGCCCTGCAATGGTGACCAGCTCACTGTGCTCGGTACTAACCTACTTGGTACTCCCAACTCGCTGTCTAGAGCAAAGACTAGAGCAAAGAGGACAGTTCTTCTCAAACTCCTCTTTGCTTCAGGCTCTGGAGCCAGCAGTTGATTTTCTGAGGTCCAGTTATTCAGCTTACAGTTAAGGACTAAGTGTTCTTGTGACCCTGCAGTTAAGCCTATACTGAAAATGATTTCTGATGTTAATCCTTTTTAGACCTATGATGAACATCATATCCATAAAATTTGAGGGTGTGGTGAATATCTAGACCCTTCTGTGTTCCTAGAGAACTCTTTCTGTGTCAGCAGTGCTACTAAGTCATTTTGAGTGCCCTGCACGTGAGAAGGTTTTCGAGAAGGCCTGAGCTTTTCCAGTGCAAAGAACTTCTAATGGCATCCCTGCTTGTATCCAACTAAATTATGAATGCATAAGTAGGGACCTCACCACCAACTGAAATACAAACAATTCTTTTAGAAATGTTTTGCAAATGGGTAGAGTACCTGCCTAGGTGTCAATGAGCATTCCCAGTTAGCCACTGCACTGCAACGTCAAGATTTAGCTCTGCTTGTGGCAACAGTGTCCTGTCATTATTTTACCAGCTTCCTGCCATCCAGTGGACTGTAATTTATGCAACTTATTTTATTACAGCTAAAGATACATACACTTATGTATGTATTATGTAATGCTGCTCTGAGGCTCAAGAGCAGCTCAGCTCTCCACTTTTGAATGACATGTTTGATCAGCATTCTTTATGTCTGGAGACATATAAAGGATGCTAAGGGTACAGCTGCACTGTTAAAGAAGTCCAGGGAACTGTTTGAGCCTTGAACCCTAATCATATGTATTGTCTGTTAGGTCACTCTGAGTTCTCCTTTGCACCATTCCAACTAGTCAAGGCCCCAGAGAGCCTGGGGCCCCTCCTGGAGGATGCTTAACTCCAGAAAACTCTCCTGCAAGGCAGTAAGGACAAAGCTGCACCAGGTCTGTCTTGCTCTGCCCTCATTAGTCATCTAACACTGTACCAGGGGGCTTTGCACACTCAGAAATTCAGGTCCTTCTGCCACACCCAGGGGTTGCGATACATACCCTCAGTTTGATGTTGTTGGACTGCAGCATAGCCCTCAACAGCATGGGTGCCAGGCCAGAGATTGCCCTCTGGCTTCCTTTTATTTTGGGATGAGAATATGTGCTAGGATTGCAGCTGGGAGCCCACTGAACATTGCTAGTCAAACAAAATGTGAAACAATAAATGGGCAAGTTTGCATACTAGCAATAACAAATGCTTTAAGATGTGTATGAGGGGCAAGTATCTGTAAGTGGGTTTTTAATTTCCCTGAAACTTAGGTGGATGGAGTAGCTGACTTTCAGAGGTGGTGGAAGGATGTGGCTGAGAACTGGCCATTGGAGAGTTTAATGAGAACAGCCTTGAAGAGGCAGGATAAGAAGTAGGGATGAGGGGGAGGTAGAGCAACAGTTGGAACAGTCTGGGACGTCAGAAGCTTCTTCTCATCTTCCTTCTTTTCTTTCATCTCCTTTTCTCTTCTCTCTCTCTATTCCTCCCTCATTTTAGTCATGTGTGAAGGAAAAGTGAATGGGTTTCTTTGAGGTTAAGAATGAGAAGGTTTTGCAGAGATCAGATAAGAGCAGCTAGGAGAAAGGAGTATGTGTGAGATGGAAAAGTGTTGAAGTGGATAGGGCAGAAGAAGAGTAAGGTTGAGCACGTCTTAGAAAGTGGATGAGTTAAAGCAGTAAATGGCTCCCGAAACAGCAACTTGACCACCACCCTTTTGTGCACAAGTTCAAAGGGCTATTTTTGCCTTTTTTTTTTCTTTCTTTTAATGAATTTATACCAATTGGCAAGTAAAAAAATTCCAAATCTCATTCCTGAGGTGGAAGTTATAAAGTTGCTCTTACTTTTCTCGGTCCAACAGCCTGAAGGCTGCAGGGAAGTACTTCACAGCATTCATAACACTGCAAAACTATCTGAAATGCACAGGGACATCTTGAAGCATTTGTTGAGATGGGGGTCAAAGCATGAGAACTTTGGCTCCCCATGTAGAAGATCACAACTCCCTTTTTACTCAGTGTAAGACCAAGCCAACAGCTGTACAAACACCTGCAAAGTCTGATCTGATCTTAATGGAAGAGAGCCTTTGGTTGTGGTGTTTATTTTGTGCTTTGAGCCTGGCTCTTGTAGATTTCCATCAAAATTTCTCATCAGGTTTCAGTATAAAATCTCTAACCTAATGAGATATTTTTGGTTGTTTTTCTTTATACCACGTGAAATGTACTAACTTGTAACATTTAAAAACCAGTTTTGGGACAGAGGTATTAAGGTAAGTTTCTAATCTAAGTACACAACTACAGGGAAACAGAGAGACAAGAATGAAATTCCAATCTTACAGAGACCAGTTTTGTTTAAATATTACAAAGAGTTGCCAGGGTTATATAACCTAAAATTTCATATTTGTTTTAATAGCTGGTTGAAAAAGAATGTGTTAAGATTAGAGTTACATTAGTGATTTGAATCGTTTTTTTATTCAAGCTAGACCTGGCCAATACCATAGTGTATTTTTTGTCTTTTGCTTTTACAGTGCTAGTAAAGCAATTAAGACAGACATCTGATCCAAACTCTGGTTTAATAAGTAGTTTGGGTTTCACATTCATTTATAATTTTGACTATAAGAGGCATTTTATTACACTGTTCATCAGCCTTTTATTGGACTTGCATCACTATCTAATATGTAAGACAGTATTATTAAACGTTACTGAAATATACTTTTTGGCTTTCAGCTTGGAGACTCAGATATAAACAGGAAACAAACCCCAGGTGCTACAGAGTTGTTGTAGGGCACATATTCTGATGAAACTAAACATGACAGATTCTTTTCTAGAAAGCTTAGTACATGCAATGCATCCTTGTAGTGCACCAGAAGATATTACTGGAAAGCAAAACGTTCCTTTTAGTATCTTACATACCCTTGAGCACTGCATGCGGTTTCCAGTAGCACAAATAAAATAATTATAATGTGAAAAGAAATAATGTGACATACCCAGGTCACGAAGAAAATAACAGACTGCAATTAAACTGGATTGGCAGAACAGTATGTGGATGTTAGTGTCATATCAGTCCTTCTCTTTATTTTACATTCAAAAGCCCTTAAAAACAAATTAGAATTACAGTGCACCAGAATTCATGATCTTCATAGGGCTGTGCTGTCCAAAGTTGTGATTTTTTTTTCTTTTTTTTTGCTTTAACTGTTCAAGGATAATTGCCTGCATTTTACATTTTGCCTCTTACATTTCTCATGGGTCAGTCTCAAGGCTGGCGACAGGGTTATGGGAACGATTTGAAGAGGCACATTTCTGTCCCATTTTAAAGAAAAGGAAAAAAGGGAAGGTGTTTGGCAGGCATTCAAGTGAGACATGTCACAGAATATGCACAATGTAACTGTTGCTGTGGACACCGGCAGAGACAGTTCTCTTAGTAATGAGAGTGAAGGGGAGAGTATACTATGGGACAAGAAACTTAAGGATGAAAACTGATGTTTAAATACAAATCAGCTGTTTTAGGGTGTTTTTTTGATTTTCTTCTGTGTTTTTTGTGTGTTTTTTTTTTTCTCCAAGTAAAGACACAATTAATTATTTACAATTCTATTCCCATAGGGATACCTGGTGGGAAGTTCTTGGAAAGAGGTCGCATTAAGGAGCCTGGGCAGGAGCTCTTTAAGAGTGAGCCATCCAAATACTTCAGGGCTCAAGATCTGTTTGTTGGAGCCAGAGTTTGTTTCCATGGTCACAACTTTCTTTTGGTGGATGCTGACGAGTACACGTTGAACTACATGGAGAAGCATGCAAATGAGGTGAAGCAGGCTCTTGTTGCTTTCTGTTGTCTTTAAGGACTGAACCTTATCTATATATTTTTCAGAATTATTTATACCTAGTTTCTTCAGCCAAAGTTCACAGTCAAGCGCTCTCTGTCTAGCAAGGGATTTAGGAGATGCTGGCCAGGGAGTGCATGCAAGCCTGGCCACTTTTTACTGTCCATTCCCCTCTACTTTCTCAGCATCCACTCTTATTGTATTAGAGGTTGTTAGAAGGTATTCCCTATTCCTTCTTGAGACTGTTTATGGACCTGAATTGATCTAACCCTTGTTGAAGATACAGATACTGCTTGCTTCCACAGCTTTCTGTGGCAGCAAGTTGAAGAGTTCACTGCCAGCTGTGTAAAAAAAAAAAAAAAAGTAAAAACTGATAAAATAAGTAAGTTTATCTGTTATAAACCAACCTCCCACTAGTTTCAATCCCCATTCACCTTATGCACCACCTTCACAATTTTGTAAATCTCAGACATTCTTCCCCCTCAGCCTAATCCTATCCAATTAAGATTCTCACCCTTTGTAGTCTGTCCATGCAAGGCAACTGTGAGATGTGGAGACTGGAACAGTGCACAGTACTCAAGATATGGTCACATCCAATTTATAGTCTTACCGATGAGGCTGTTTTATTCCCTGATGTGATTTTTTGGGTTCATACACATTTATCTGCCAAAACATTTCCCTTCTAATATTAGAAATTCATATCACAATCACGAATTCAAGCTTAGAGTTTGTTCTGCATTCCACTATCTTTTGGTGTTGTCTTTAGAAGGGAGAGCAACAATAAATTGAGAGGTGTGATGATTCTGCTGATGTATACTTTACCAGCCATTTGTGTAATGACTTCTGGCATAAAGAAGCCCTTGTTCACCAAAGACTCCAATAGGAGGAAATTGATTGTCCTATAGCAATTGTCACAGAGGTAAAAAAAGAAAGGATACAGGGATGAAGAACCACACAAGAGCCACAGAGTGTTTTGTGGGATTTTATGTTTGTTTGGTAAAGTTTGTGCTGCGCTATTTGAATAAATGTAGCCCATAGTACTTGGAAATTCCTGTTATGTGCAGCTCTGACCCAGTCACTCTGAGAGGCATCATGAGAATGCTCAGGAGAGAAGGCGTTTCTGCATCCTGCTCCATCTTCTGGATTGTTGCTTCGTCACAGTGTGATCGTGAACATCAGCCTTTGGACTAGACTGTGCTGTGAGGACTTTGGGGTAGTGTGTATGCCTCATAGCTCATGGTGGGGTGGCATCACGAGTTGTGTCTCCAGCAGACCTTCTCTAGAACTGCCCTTTTGCTTAGACTTGCTGAGAACGTGCCTAAGGAAAATATCCAGAAGGTCTTACCACAAAAAAGACATTGAGGTGCTGGAGCGGGTCCAGAGAAGGGCAACAAAGCTGGTGAGGGGTCTGGAGAGTAAGTCTTATGAGGAGAGGCTGAGGGAGCTGGGGTTGTTCAATCTAGAGAAAAGGAGGCTGAGAGGAGACCTTATCGCTCTCTGCAACTACCTGAAAGGAGGCTGTAGAGAGGTGGGGGTTGGTCTCTTGTCCCAGGTCACAGGTGATAGGACAAGAGGAAATGGCCTCAAGTTGCGCCAGGGGAGGTTCAGGTTGGATATTAGGAAAAATTTTTACACTGAAAGGTTTATGAAGCCTTGGAATGGGCTGCCCAAGGAAGTGGTTGAGGCACCATCCCTGGAGATATTCAAAAGATGGGTTGACATAGTGCTCGGGAATATGGTTTAGTGTTGGTGTGGGATTTTTTTGTTTGTTTGTTTGTTTTTTTGTCAGGGTTAGTTTGATGGTTGGACTAGATGATCTTAAAGGTCCCTTCCAACATAGGCAATTCTGTGATTTATCAAGCTGTGATACTCTTTCTGTTTGTCCAGACCTTTTGTGAATGGGGAAAAGAGAAGATTCTTAGTGCAAGTTTTAATTGTTCCCTGCCTCCTTGCTCACCAAAGTCAGTGGACCTAGAGATACCCAAAATGCCAGTAGGCCTAGCACATTCATGGGGACTGTGAGTCTCGATGCCGTTGTGCTGCTGAAGCAGAGGTAGATGCAGCCTGACCCTGTGCTGCCTTTGGGCCACATGCGCTGGTTTCACTCAAATGAAAATAGCAGAAAGATGCAAAATCTTTTGTAAATTGACATGGAGTTAGCACCACCTGCCTTTCCTGGAATAATGAGGAAGGTCTGCGAAATGCTTCTTGATGTAAAATGCTATGACTGCTAAATGGTTTAAGCAGTAAAACACAAAGCTATAAAAATTACGTTTTCTTACTGCTGGACTGTTTCTTCTCCTAGTGGTGGAATCAAAACAAAAGCTGTTCTCCAAAACGCAGAGCACATCATTAGATTGTAAATGTTCTTTGGGACTACTTTTTGCATTGCTTGTCTTGGATCAAACAGATGACATCTTACTTTTCCAGACTGAATGATTGTGTATTATCAAAATAAAATCACAAAATGGGAAGAATCAACTGTAAAAATACTTCTTTAAAGTGAATTTTTGGCACAGTTAGGATTTTAAAACAGCTGGTAGAAAAAAAGGCTTATTCTCCCAGTGATAGTTGCTTTATTCACTTCCTTTGAATACAGCTCCAGAAGTAAGTGCACACCTTGTTTGCCTCAGTTCATTGGGTGATTGCATACTCACATCACAAGAACTTAAGCAATTATTAGAGAAAAGCGGAACTGGAAGATGGTTTAAAGAAGGAGAAACAATTTTAAGATGACTACTTGTCGGTTATTTCTAAAATTAGAAAATAAATAATTTTCCTTCTGAATAGACAGAGATTTTCTTTCAGCAGTTTCCTTTCTGTCCTTTCTGGTGAAAGGAATCCAGATGGAATGTTTGTCTTCTGGGAAATGCCATTTTGACCAC
This sequence comes from Tringa tobata, assembly GCA_033628505.1. Lineage (NCBI taxonomy): Eukaryota > Metazoa > Chordata > Aves > Charadriiformes > Scolopacidae > Tringa > Tringa tobata. The sequence continues at coordinate 1,291,977 of JAHREE010000459.1, read as the reverse complement.
ATTTCTATAGGCATATGTTGATTTAGATGAAATTTTGATTAGGCAAACATAGTGCAGGTGGAAATTGATTTTACTATCATTGAAACATTTGTTTGACACCGCATAAGATATTTGGAAAGTTTCAATTTTCTATTTTGAAATTGTATTTATTGTATTGTTTTTAAGTTATGGGGAGAGAAAAATCGTTGACTCTTGTCATTTTGATTGCCACCTGTACTGAAAGTAACTTTACTGATCTAATTCTCAAAACTTATCAAGACTTTTAGTTTCTTTCACAATTTGCAGAAAAAAGATGTATTTAGAAAGCGTAAATTTGCTTCCAAAGCAGAAGATGTGTGCTGTACACAGTCCTACCAGCATTATCCAGGTTTGAGGAGGAGTCTTTCAAACGAGGCATCCTTCCCTGTGCCTCCTTGGAAATTGATTTATCTGGAACAGTCTCAGTTGTTCAAATTTTGTAGTCTTCTGCAGCACAAGCAAGGAGGTTGATTTTTCTTCCATTGAATTCAACATAATTACCTGACTTAAGCAAGACAATCAAACAAAACTAGATTGTGACTATTAACATGTTAGCAATTACGTGGGAATGGGGGAAGGGGTTAAAGGGTTGTTACCATGCTGCTTGGATACTTGATGTCTATGTAGGTGTTTGAAGTATGTAGTTTAGAAAAAAGATGTAAAAATAACTGCTTCAATAATGTAGAGAAGGCAGGTTTTTAAATAGACAGAACATGTTGTCCATCTTTAAATACTCTACTGATTGATTCCTTCTACCCAGTCTTTTCTCAATCTCTGTTCCTTGCTTTTTCAAAAATGCTGTGGGCTTATGGGCCAAACAATAACAGCTTGGGGAGAGAGAGTAGAAAAAATTGTTTCTAAAACTTTTTTACTTGCTGGTCCAGCTGCTCCACACCCTACCTTATGGGGCATTGCATGCCAAGGTTGTAACTGGAGCAGTTTTGGCATACGCATCAAGAGTTTTCTCTTAATCTGAGCATGTTTCCTGCAACCACTGATGTATTTATTAAATCTGGATTGCTTTATACTGTTCTAGCAGTGTCATAAGAACTTTAAATACCCTTTTCTATATTCCTTTGAAGTGATACAATGCTATAGACAAACTTCAGCATAATGAGAGTGAGGTTCAATCTCTTTTGTGTCCTTAATATCAGTCATACCAAATTTCAAATGATTGCTAGTGAAAACAACATTGCTTACTGGAAAAAGTAGGGAAAAAAACCACATTTTTGGACAGTTCATTGTGCTTTTTAAGTGAGGTAGAGCATGACAGATGTAGGGGCACATCAGATATTCATGCTTGGACTCAACCTCTATTTAATGACTAAATACATAGATGTTTTATGTTAAAAATGAGTATAGCAAAGAAATCTTTGGTAGAGCTCTAACACAACAATCTGAATGTAAGTTAGAAGTTTAATCGCTCCAGTTTTGTTTACCTAGATTTCATTTTATTTCAATGGCCTATATTTAGAAGAAATAAGCATGCATCTCACATGACAGGAAAAATTGGTTTCTAACAAATTTCCAATCTGCTAATTCTGAGTATGTAAAACAGCACACTCAGTCTAATATGAATGAGAGTATCTGTTCAACAGTTTGTCGGAGCCAACAGTGAAAAGATTATTTTGAACGTGGTAGATTTTATTAATTGAGAATTCAGTGAGATGCACCAACCTAAAATGAGGACCAAGTTATTACAATTATACTTTAAATATTTCTGCTTTAACAATTCAGTGTTTGAAACAAAGGTTGATGTCCTTCTATGTAGTTGGAATAAGCTTTGCGAGAGTGCATGATCTGATGATTTTTGTTTAATTTTTTAATTTCTCAGTAGGAAGCAATTTTTTTTCAGTAGCAAGCTTCCCTCCAAACTTAACGCAATGCTGATTTATGCATTTGAAATGAGACAGTGAAGAAACTAATAACACTTGGCAGTTCAGCATTGCCCTGCATCTTGACAACTCTTGCTGGTATGTACATAGTGCCTTTCTCTCTAATCCATGCCTTGCTTTTCTTTGTTAAGTTCTCCAAGGCTGATATTGGTATCATCTTCAAGAAGCTAAAAGACAAAGCTGAACCTCATTCCCGAGAAATCAGACAGGTGTTTGCAGCTGCTGACCCTGCGCATAGTAAGGTGATTGAGTATGAACCTTTCAGGTAAGACAGTGGATTTTGTTTTTTGATACTTAATAAAGGCATGTTCCCCCAGAATGTATAGAGCATGGCTGTTTCTTGATGCTTTCTGCATGTGTTAGCTGACAAATGGCGTACATTTGTTTTGCGTTTACTTGGAGACTGTGTGTGAAAAAGAAAGTGAATCCATGCCCTAGAAAAAAGGAGAAATGTAATAGTTTCAAGTAAGCTGAAAAGCACAGCTAAAATCTGTTGGCTTTTTATGGAACTGGTACATGGTATTGTGAAGAAGGGCAAGTCAGCAGTAATATGTACACTGAAAGATAAGGAAAAGTCTATCCTGAGACTCAAACAAATCAATTAGTGGTTTTGAAATTCAAGAAGGAATATTTGGGTTGCCTCTTGAAAATGGTGTTATTTGGGTTTTGAATCATTGATAAAAAAAGAGAGTCTTCCCAGAACCAGGGTGTATTGAAATTATAGGATGCAGTGGTAAGCATCTTTTAAAAAAGACTGGAAAGCAGTAGTGAGAGCAGTAATTAATGCTTGGATAGTAATTTCAACATAGATAGGGGGAGCAGAAATCTGGATTCTGGGAAGGATCCAGAAATAGCAATGGACAAATGTATAGACACTTGAAAGATGGAATCATGCTCAGATGCAAGCTGATATCACTTTATCCCACAGCCAGAATACTTGAGCATATAAATGGTGTTGGATGCTGGTAAAGTTAATGACGTGGAACATAATTTTTTACCTAGAAGCATTTGGTTTTTCACAGCGGTAATACGGTATATATTTAGGAACTGTCATAATAATTAAAGTGTATAAGTAGATGTATATTGCGTGGAATGTCATCCCTATAGGAATGTTAACCAAGGTAGAAATTACTTCTGAAATATCTCAGAAGAGATACATATCAGCAGAAGGTTGTAACAATTCAAAGTGAAAGTAATGAGAAATGAAAACAAATTGGTATTTAGAAATGAAAAATAAGTGATTAACAGGTAGGATTTAAACTAAGAGAAGCCACAGTTATTGACAGCTTTTACTCAAAATATTTCTAGGCTCAGATATTTTACTCAACAGAAGCAAGATTTTGAATTGTTAATTGCATTAAGAGGGAAAATGTTATTACTAGAGTAAGAAGGGGAGAAAATTGAAAATTAATGTACATCTGGAGAAACTTTATAGCACTTGGAAAACGTTTTCAATTTATTTACACAGTAACTGTTTAAAATCAAATAATTCTGATTTTAATTCAAATTATGAAATAATCATCTGCAAAACCTTATCTTCTTGCACACAATAAGAGCAGGGCACAGTTTCAGAACATTTCCATGGTGAAATTGGTGGAGCACGCTTTTAGAAGAGATAATTGGGCAGGGAAAAAAATTTATTAAGGAGAGGCTCAGTTGAGTATAAATTTAATCACAGTTATATTCTGTGCAGCTGTGAACAGCCCAGATGTTTAATGTAGAGTAATGCTGTTCTGTGGCATGCAGTAAGATGTATCTAGTTATATGGTATTGAGACACTTACTTTCAGAAACAAGAATGCAGGAGCCCTTTCCATGAGCAAGGGAGAAAGCAGCAGAACCCACGTAATAAATGTTTTCTTGGCCTCAGTGCTCACCTGGGCCAGTTTGAGCACCTACTAATGGTCTACATCCCCCCTGCAGTGGGACCACAGAGGGTCTAACAGGAAGCATTGACATTGCCAGAGGAAGAACTTTCCTCTAAGGAACATTTGGAACATTTAACTTTTGTGCTTTATAGTGATTTTGTTTCTGTTAATCATCTAAAAGCTCTTTTTTTAAAAAAAAAAGAAAAAAAAGTTTTATGTATCTTATTTTAGAACAAAAGAAACATTTTTAAAGCTGAAGGCAAGAGCAGTTCTTTGCATCTATGAAAAGTCAAAGATATTTTCCTGTGAATAGAATATGTATTTCTCTTTCAGTTTTGTACTTTTTGTGTACGTCACTGTTTATTTTTAATCTGTCGTGGCATTTCATGATTATAACTAACTACAAATGATTATTTTTAGTACAGGCAATTATCTGTGTGACAGCTTCAACCAGCATGATAATCCTCTTATCTTAAATACAGCTAAAGCTTTACCATGCTCTGAATTTGGCTGTTCAGATTTCTCCCTTTCTACCTATGTAATTTTATATGAGCTGCATTTAAAAATACACCTATAAGTATGATGTGGTGAAGCAGAATTGCAATTACAGAATTTACTTCAACTACTTTCAGAACCCAAATCTATGGCATGTCATTCAGGAAATAAATACATGGTGTACAATGAAGCTATTCCCCAACTATTGTTAAAACTATTGAAAGCTTTGTTCAAAAAATGAAGAAAAAATAACTAAAACTTAGATGCCTGTGCTTCAGATGGTCCTATCCAGACAGCTTTTCCTCATAAGCTACTGGCAAGACTGTTTGCTGTTAGAGACAAAGAAGCATGTGGGTTTAACAAAGATGCCTATCTTCAATTCAGCTTGAGAAACAGCTCTCTTAAGCAGTTAATTATTATTTCTTCTTTCTCTACCAAATTCAGATTGCCATCTGTCTTATTCTTCTGGAAGAATAAGAACAACAACAACAAAAAAGTAAACCAAAAGATGCCTAAGCTGTGGAAACAATTGTTGCAGCTTGTTTCTTTTTGTCAGGAGGAGTTTAGATGTAATTCTGTTTGCGAATCTTGGGTATTGCTCATTAGTCCCTTGCAATCACTAGAATATGCCTTAATTCCCAAGCAGACAAGGATTTTATCTGGGGGTTTTGGTGACTTTATTGTCACTAACTGGCTTGAGAAAATAAAAGACCTTTAAAATCCTGACACTGGCAAAATCTGTGCCATGTGTGGAAATCCAGTCTGTGGAAATATTGGGTGATGTTATCTGCATGCTTTCAGCTTCCCCAGCCCAAGCGTTTAGAGTACCAGGATTAACAGGCAGCATTGTCCTCTTCTTTGTGTTTGCAGTAGTATTACTGCAGGCTCCAGGAAAGAGGTTCCAGTTTTGGCTGGATCTCTGAATACTGTTACAGTATAAATAATAATTTTCAATAAATGGAATAATAATACCGGCAAGATAATGATAATATTAATAGACAGACCAAGTTTTGATCATTGAGTTTGCATAATCTCAAATAAGGTTTGCTACTGTCAACAACTTGTCGTCTTCTTACGATTTATCTCCTGCCACTGCAAATAAAGGATCTTTCGGATTTATTTAATATGAAAAAAGCAGCAGTTAAATCAAAGTAGACACTACAGCGTATTTAGGATCCTTCTTTGAACAGCTGTGTAAGTGAAATCATGTTCTATGAACAGATATCTTCATTTGAACAGCACTGCACAAGCTTTGGAGAGGAAGGAAGAGAAAAATTATGTTTCTTGATAAAATTTTGCAATTTGAAAGGGTATTAAGTTTCTGTCATTCCAGTTCACATGAGGATGTTAAGAGACCCATTGTCTTATTTATTCAAGAATTTAACTATTCTCCAGTCAGAGGTTTGAGCCTTGTGTCAGAACTTTGTGCATCACTAATGATTTCTTCCACTTGTTTTCAAAGATTGGTATATAACCACAGTGATGCAGTATCCTCAAAGGTACCACAAGGTACAGCTCTAACTGCATCAGCAGTTATGGTGAAGTTTATTCTTAGTGCAGTTTATCCCGAAGTATTGCATATAATTAATCTAATTTTGACTGAAGCACACAGGCCTATGTTGATGCTTGCTGTTAAAAAAAGCCCTAGTGAACTTGAGTTCACTAGAGGCAGATGTTTGGGATCATAACTCCAATGTATCATAGAATGGTTTGGGTTGGAAGGGACCTTAAAGATCACCCAGTTCCAACCCCCCTGCCATGGGCAGGGACACCTCCTGCTAGACCATGTTGCTCAAAGCCCCATCCAGCCTGGTCTTGAACACCTCCAAGGATGAGGCATCCACAGCTTTGGGCAACCTGTTCCAGGGTCTCACCACCCTCATAGTGAAAAATTATTCCTGATATCTAATCTAAATCTCCCCCCTTTCAGTTTCAAACCGTTACCCCTCATCCTATCACTCTACTCCCTGATAAAGATTCCCTCCCCATCCCTCCTTTAGGCTCCCTTTAGGTACTGCCTTTGTGAGCTTACCCAGAAATTACTCCAGCTCTATTACCAGCAACAAATTCTTGATATTAGCAGGAATGATTAGTCATTTGGTGCCAGCACTAGCCCATCAGATGGATCTTGGGAACATTTCTTCTTCCTTGAATTGGGCTGATTCATCTGAGCAGCACAAGCAATGTTGGGAGAGCGCATCTCGGGCTCTTTGCTGCATGGGATCTGCTTCTCTGTTGACAGTGTCCAGGCATAAACTGGTCTTGCTACTGCCTCCTGTCTTCCGTTCTTGGCAATACTTGAAATTTCTGCCTCCTTTCCCCCAGCTTTCCCCTGAAAGCCACCCAACAGGGCCAGCTTTCAGAAGTCTTTGTGAAGTGTGGCTTGACACTTGATTAATATTCTGTTCTCTGTTGGAATCTTCTGCCCCACTTCTCTGCCATTGTTAATTCTCTCTCTCTATTTTATGCAATTGCTGTGCACGCTTTGTGTTTACAGATAATTAATTAAGTGCCACAGAATGCAAAATATAATTAGGAACAAAACAGGATAATACCTTGTTAATTCACTATCTTGTTGGATAAATGCAATCACAAATACTCTGCTAATAATCCATGCCAGTATGGCATCTCCAAGTAAAAGGCTTTAATCATTATTATTATGTATTTTTGTATATGTAGCCAATTACTGAGGAAATGTGGACATCCTGCAAAAGTTTAAGAGTTCAGGTAATTTCCATTATACGTCCTTGAAGAGATCTGGAGTTCAAATTTAAGTGGATACATTCTTTAAAGATCTAAATACAGCATCTTGTAATGAATGCATTTTAATCCTTTTTTCCCCCTGAAATTTAGTGATTGTTAAAGGTTTATAACTCCTTTAATTAAAACTAATGTAGGCTGTTGTTTTTGTCAACAGAAATTTGATAGCCAGCATCACTGATGGAGCATTTTCAGAACATGAAATTATGACTCTCGCACGCTATTATAGGGTGAGAGAGGAGTATGAAATGGATCTCCACTTCCTCCTTGCAGTGGCTCAAGAACAACTAAAGAAAAATAGCTTTGACAGTTTTGAACAACTGTCTGCAGTGTTTACATACAACGACCGTGAGAAGTAAGTTTCCTCTGTTTATCCTAAGCTGTTATTTGGGAAGCTGTGCTTGTAAACCTACTTACTTTCTGTTTGTTGCTGAGCAAATGATATATTGTGGCTGAAGAATATTATTTGTAATGTTATGTCTCTCTCAGCATTTGACAGTAGACAAGAAAAGGATAGCCTTTTTGTCTTGCATTTTGTTTGTGGACTTTTTGTTGTAGCTACTGTACCGAACGTTTTGTGACATAATCAGATGCCTGTTCACAGGCAAAACACACAGTTTTTTAAATCAAAGAGGAAAAATAGTGATTTAAGGGGAAAAAGAAAGGATTTATAGGTGATTCTATATATGACTCATTTGCCCTTTTTGTTCTCTGATGTCACAGATGAAGAATCACAGAGAATCACTAAGGACCTCAGCCTGGGGTAGACAGGCTTCTTCTCTGCTTTGTAATAGTGAAATTTCATAAAACCTTCTTTTCTTTACCTCTGCCCCAATAATCCCCATATGTTTTCCTATTCACAGCAACATTCACATGAAATAAATCTGGAAAATAGCTAACGTACGCTTCTCCCCTCTCTTTTTGCTTATGTAGACGTGGAGTGCTGCCCCATGAGATGTGCAGGACTATTTGCAAGTCCTTTAAGTTGCCGCTGTCTGATGATGATCTGCAAGATTTACTGACCATGTAAGTTAAGGGCCGATAGTATTACCTGCATCCATGGATGCAAATCAATGCTAAGTATCTATTGCAAACAGAGTTGTTAAGAATTTGTCATTTCTGTAATATTAATCATTTAATGATGCTGATTTTGTCCCTTTACACATGCAGACTTTCCTATTTATAGAATATTTGTAATCAAATGAGGGGCATCCACCTTAGTAACTTCTCTTCATTTTGTCTGGAATGGAAGATCATCTGGGTTTTGCCAGAATTATATGGAATTAGTCTTATGGGAATCAGCTACTGATACTTATCATTATCAATGACATTAACTTTTTTTTGCATTAGTTGTTCCTGTGTATATGTAAGGTAAAAACAATAATCTTATGAAAGCACATGATGTGAGTTTTAAGAAACGTACCAAGACGAATACAATCAAATGTCCTTGAATCAAGTAGACAGCATCAGTAGTAAAGAAAAAGTTGTTCGCTACTCCCATTAATCTCACCTGAAACATATTTTATGGTAATTTTTAAAAAAGAAAAGGACTGCTGGCATGGTTTTGGTATTTTTCCATAGCACATCTAATTATTTCGAGACAAATTGCTTGGCTAGCTGTATTAATGGGAACAGAAGAAAAAAGAACTAGAATTTGGTGCACTTGTATTAAAAACTACAGTTCAGAGTATCCTGTGGTGTTTTGAACACTTATGTCATGTGGAGTTTGGTTTTCAGATATTCTGAAAATAGGTTTAAATGCATGCCTGTTGGTCTCTTCTTTTCCTTGTGGGAAATCTTTAAATGTTTTGTCTGTACCTTCATACTGTGTTAAAAGCAGACACAGGTCTTGTCTTCTGTCACATTTAGATGCTTTCAGGTAGATACGCTTCTTGATTTCAGGAGGAATTGCAAACTGGTTTTATCAAATAATGATAAGACTCTTGTCAGGCAGAAGTGTGGAATCCATTTTAATAAAGCATCTTTGTACTGCAAGTAAGACTTCCTACTTCAAGCAGTATGAACAAGAATTCTTTAAGAAGTCTATGGGGCTATTTTTCACAAAGCCCCTGTTTCTAGGCAGAAAAAACTTTCAGAATAGTTTCCTGCAGTAGCCAGATAGATGACTTTGGCAGTTTGTTTGCTGTTCATCACGTCTGACAATTAGTTACAAGCAGTAGTCATCAGACGCAAGTCTGAATTTTAGCATTAATCTAAAGCTCATTTTTTTAGAACTCCCACTAAGCTGCCCAACACAAATAGTGTTGGAGGGCAATTCACATCCTGTACTAGACAAGGAGTTCTCATAGTTTCCACATCATAAAAGCTGAGATTGAATAGATGCACAGACAAGGGACTGGAGGGTTTTCCTTTATGTACTAACTCAATGCTGATGAAAAACAGACAAGCCTGACACAACATAGGCTCCAGAGGCGTGTTTATTGTTTGTGAATTTATAACAGGGAAAGCTTTTGTGAGATGAACCTCTTTTCTCCTGAAGAATCCCAGTGTAGGCAGTTAAAAAGAAAAAGCCCAGTACACTACAATAAAAATTAGAGATAAGCTTAGAAGGCAAGGAGGAGACTAAGGGTTGGATTTCACCCAGTTCTAGGCAGGTACCCATGACAGCTGAATTAAGATTCGGCTGCTTTAAGTTTTTTCTGTAGGCAATGGAGAAGAAGAGAGTTATCTGCTCAGCTTGTATAAGAGCTAGTTTTCTAAATTGCCATCCGTTTTCCTTTGTTTCTAAAGGGGCTGTTGCCAGACTGTACTGCTTTCTGTATGAGAAGGGTAAATGGTGTGAAGCTGGGCCTTAAAAATCAGTGTGAGAAGTACTTCATATGATAGAGTGCTATGTGTAATGCCAGTTCTAAGTTACAATATCAGCTGCTTCGAAAGATGGCAATTTATCTGGTGGGTCACTGCACTGCAGGTAAGAAGGAAGATTGTCACGTTCTTAATAACGTGTGCAGTTGACACTGCCTGGTAAGTTTATTGTTTCATGAGGGTGCAGTCAGGGAAAGATTTTTTTTTTCCGAAGTCTATTTAGTAGGAGTTAATTTGCAGTCATCTGGAAATTGAAGAGCAGAGTTGGCTGAATGAGATTTAGACTTTTCCTTTCCTTCTGCTTTCTGTAGTCTTCTTGGAGACTGAGGAATCATGAAACAGGCAGGTTTATTGTTAATGAAGAAGTCTCACTCCTGGGGAGCATGCAATTCAGCGTGGGCAAAATTTTCAACAATATTCTTTTCCTGCTTTTTTTTGGATGAGGAAGCACGTAATTTTGTGTCCATTGATGCTTCTGAAGCAAGCAGTTGTGGGTTCCTACTGTGTGTATCTGTATTTATAGAGGAAGAAAGTGGTACAATAAAAGTTGTTGGATTGATTCAGACAAAATTCATATGTACAGCTAATGCACTAGCTGGACCCTGTTCAGCTAGAAAATGATGCTAGACAATCAGATAGTAGTTGAAGAGTGAAGCTCTATGTTTATTCAGCTTTGCTATCTGAGATTAGGTGGCAACTGTAGGACTTAATGGTTCTATTTTTCCATTTTGAAAGGTAGTATTCTTAAAGTAGTTATTTACATTTGAAAATTATACTGCAATGATCTGTCACTTATTAAAAGAATGGGATGGGACTAAAAGTTACTATCTAATTTCGTGGTCACCTCCAGATGACCCAAGACTTTGTTTATTGTGCCCAAACACCGTTGAGTTTCCACAGAGTGCAGGGACAATTAGCACAAAGACAAATGAGGTTTTGTAAGACCCTTTCAAATTGTCTGTCTCGAGTAAATTTGTATTTTTAATTGTGGGATAGTGGAATAGTAGGATTTATGTACCCAATGATGTGTCCATTTTTTTAAATTACCTGAGCTGGCTTATTAAAAAGTATTTCCTTTCTCCATCATTTTCTCAATACAAACTTTTAATCCCAATATTCACAGGGCAATACAGACTTTTAATCCCAATGTATTAAGCAATGTATTATGCAATTGTTTCTACCAGAAGACTACAGTAGTCATTATAAGCATTTCTTTAAATTTATGCAGGCATAATGAGCAATTATAGTTTGTTTAATAAATTAATGTTGCTAAAGTGCTTAAGTAATGGATTTAGGGTTTTTTATTTTTTCAGTTATTTTTATTACTACAATGCTAAATGTATGCTAACAAGGACTTTAAAAGATGCAGTCCTTCCCCAGAGGCTATATAAACAGCTGGCATATAAGGAAAGAAAAAATGGAGGAAAAAAAGAATGGATAACAAGTTTACGAGTGTTACATGTTGATTATTCTGCATTAGTTTAGTTGTTAAGCCTTATGTCCCTATTTTTTAAAATATGTCTTTTAATTTCTGTTAAAAGCAGCTCTGTAGTTCTTCAGTTCTTCACAATACCAGGGTTAGTCTGTTGGACGCTGGGCTTGTTGTTTTGCAAAAGTTAATCCCAGGTAGCGGTGCCCTGATGGCAATGAGCATCCTACATCATCATCGCAGTTCTCAAGTCCCAGGCTGCGTAGGGAAGAGTGTGGCCAGTAGATCAAAGGAGATCATTCTTCCCCTCTGCTCTGCACTGGTGAGGCCACAACTGGAATACTGTGTCTGGTTCTGGCTCCCCAGTTCAAGAGAGACAGGGAATTACTGGAGAGAGTCCAGCGTAGGGCAACAAAGATTGAGGAATTGGAGCCATCTCCCCTATGAGGAAAGGCTGTGAGAGCTGGGACTCTTTAGCCTGGAGAAGAAAAGGCTGAGGGGAGACCTTATTAATGCTTATAAGTATCTAAATGGTGGGTTGAAGGAGGATGGAGCCAGACTCTTTTCAGTGGTTCCCAGCAATAGGACGAGGGGCAATGGGCACAAGCTGGAACATAGAAAGTTCCATTCAAAGATGAGAAAAACGTCTTTACAGTGAGGGTGACAGAGCCCTGGAACAGGCTGCCCAGGGAGGCTGTGGAGTCCCCTTCTCTGGAGATTTTCCAAGACCTGCCTGGATGCAGTCCTGAGTAATGTGCTCTGGGCAATCCTGCTTTGGCAGGGGAGTTGGACTAGATGATCTCTAGAGGTCCCTTCCAACTCCAACAATTCCATGATTCCATGAATAGGATAGGCCAGGTCACTCCTGCATGCTCAACTTTGTGCCTGGTTTGTGGCTGGGTTATAAATTTTTACCTAGTTGCCTACCTGTGATGTTTTTTCAGGGCTGACCTATTTCTTTCAGGAGGCAAACCCTCATTTCCTGCTATGGCAAGTGTCCTGGTAGCAGGAGCAAGACCAGAAATGGTCACAAAATTATTCTCCTGCACTCTGTCTTCTGTTCATTACCTTTACTGCCTGAGACTCCCTATACCATTTGTGATTGATATTTGGATCTCTTAAAAGAAATTATTTCTGTTATTCAGCATGCTGAGAAACTGATGGTTCCATTTATAGTTATTCAAGTCATGAATAGCTGGATACACAAGATGGTAACCATTACTTCATTCATATCCATCAGCTGCATAGACTTGTCTGTGCTTGCTGTTTCAAGTCTTTACACATGAGCACTTTATGACAATGCAGGTGTATACCTGTGTATCAAACAGGCTGAAGAATCCCAATATTTTCTCTAAGGTTAAAACAGCATGGTACTTCTCCTCTATTATTATCAGATGAACTTCTTAATAGATGTTGTTCAAAACTAAGGAATTAAAAACCTCTGCATGTACATTGACTTTTCACATAAATGCCTGGTTTCCAGATTTCTTGATGGGAAAGAATAAATATTAGTAAGTAGGCTTTACTCACCAAAGCATCCTCAGGAATAGTAATAGTGTGATTTAACCAGATTTTTCTTGTGTCTGGAGTATTTAATTATGAATATATTTTTAGAAGCAGAAAGGTGTGATTTTTTTCTATAATGTCAGAGACAAAAAACCTCTGCAAACTATGATAGGGATGGAGGAGTGACTTTCACAGTCAAAAATCACATGCATTGGTGAAGTCATAGGGCAAAACTGAAGAGAAGCATGGTTTCAAGAGATCTTTGTTGCATCTTGTTGATAAGACAAATCTAATTTCCTTTTCCGAAAAGCACTGTCAGTTTCAGTCATATTAACTCCAGCCACTGAAATGTATGATATCTTTGTCCAAATAATGCACAAATTGATAACATCTTTTCAGTCCATCAGGATGCTCTGTGCCAAATTGCAAGTGTATGCATTTAGTAGATTGGTACAGTAAGTCACCGCAGGAAAGAGATCTAAAGAGTAGATTTTTATTTTTTTTTTAATTTCTGGATTATTCCAGAGTAATATTTAAAGCTCCTTTCTGTAGTTATTTAAATATGGGATTTAGGAATCCCACTTCTTCTGCCTATGTTAAAAGCTTTGGTTATAGTTAACTTCATGCCCATGATGTCATCTCAGTTTGCTAGTGCTGTTGCATCAAAGGATTTTTCTCCTTGTTAATGTTTGTCAAAAGCAGAAGCAATGCTTCTTTGCCTTAACTTAAAGTGTAAGTAGTTATATGCCTTCACTTTATCTAAAAATCCTGCTTCTACAGCTCTGCATCTTGGCAGTAGACTTAATCTTTTGACTTTGCACAACAAGCAAAAGATAGTATATAGTAAAAGAAAAAAAAGTTACTGTCATTATAGTTCTGAAATTCAAAATGTGTGTGCCATAGTTTTTTTCCAAGAGGTATGAGCTTTTTTATTGTCTTGTTAATTCTAATGCAAAACTTCTATCTTTTCCCAATTGCCACCTGCAAAAAACCTGAAATAAACAAGAGCCCCCTAGATGTGGGAATGATAATTTTCTTGTATACTGGATATATTCCCCAAAAGTAAGGCTTTATGAAAATGTTAACTTGCGTGTGAGCTATTGTAAACAAGAAAGCTATCATCGGAGGGTTTCTCATGGCAGTGTTTCAGGCTCCTCTTTAATACTAGTAACAGTAGCATTCTTTTCTGACTCTGCTTTCATCTTAAGCATAACTCACTCTACTTAACGTTCCAGTTTATCGCTAGCATCTCTGTTTATGGCTGTTAGTATATTTTATTATTATCTCTCCTGCTGACTATTAAATAAAAGGTGTGGGCGGAGGAGAAGGAGAGGATGAGTTGCAGTTTATTGCAGTTCATTTTTGTCACTAGATTTATTTTTCCTCTTCTCTGGTATTGTTTTCCCAGTTTGTGCTGTAAATTCTCCCTTAAAGTACTTTCATGCTTAATTTTTACCAGAACCCTCTGCAGTGTTTGAAGGGTTTTAAGGCCCGTGTTTTGAGCAGTCCTATTTCTTTAAGGACAAGATAAAATTATTTTATAAAAGACTTGTTTCCTGGGGATGATCCCTCTCCTGTGCATTAGTATTTGTTTCACCAGATTATAGGGCGGAATTTTTTAACCTGATGTTTCCCACTGAAGAACAGGTATTGAATCTTACTCATTGTATATGACCCTCCATGGACCCCAGTGAAGCACAGACACTTCGGGGGCGTGCATATATGCCTAAACCAGGTCCTTTTTGTATGTAGGTAGTGTTAGGTGAGACAGATGTCATTCACAGAAGCTGCTAATACAGTATTTATAGCAGAGCAGTTAAGCTGTTCATTTCAAGAACGATTTGTGTGGTAGATTCAGCTTGCAGCTATCTTTCAAGCATTTGACTAGTCCTGCTGAAATAGCAGTGGTTCCCAAGTGCCTTAATCATCTCAGCTTTTTGCTGAATTGAGGATGTTCTTCTGAAGCTGCTTCATCCAAATCAATGGCAGAAGGATAATGTGGCGTACAAATCTGTTCTCATGGGGTTTATTAGTGCAGGGTAATGATTTTAGAAATTTGAGGGAGGGAGACGGTGTTTTCCGTGTGTACTTATAGATCTTAGCAGGCAGCATACATATTCTCATGCATTTAGGGGCCCTCACAGCTGACACAAATACATATTTATTCCACAGGAATAAAAAACAATGCCATAAAAGAACTATAAAATGACAAGCCTTTGATTTTTAAATCTGACTGTTATTTTGATAGGTTAGAGAGCTGCGTGTTTTTCAATTGTAAGTTGATCCAAAGGTGTATGCAAACAGCATTTTTGAAGGATTGCTTATTTTCAGGAAATAAAGCAGGTCAGTTGCCGTATAGCACAGCTCTCTTGTATCGTTCTTCCTGTTCTTTTGTGCAAAAAGATCATCCCACCTCTATAATTGTCACCAGTTGTGAGATACCAGTGTTGGAAAAGGTTGGGCAATGCTTCCAAAGTAAAATTAAATTAGTTGAAATGTAATAAAACTTGAATTCTACTAGAAGAGACAATAATAAAGTGTGAGAATATTGAGTAGAACATATAATGTAGAAGTCCTGAGGGTTTGGTAGTGTTTTTCTGTACTCCTGCGAGTGTTTGGTAATAAGGGAGTGAAAAATTATTATCCAAAATGTAATGTATTAGTATGCTGTAGATAACATGATACAACTTTGTTAAAAATTTCCTTTAACCTCGAGTCATCTTATGGATATTCTCCTTAGGTTTAAAGATGACCATAAGCAAGTGGAATATAAAAAGTTTGTGGATGGACTGAATTGGAGAAAGAATCAAATCCCTGCTTTCCAGACAATAAAAGTTCCTCTCAAGGTAAAACCAGTGTATCTGAGCAAAGGATCAGTACGGTACATTGATATAATTTGTTCAACATTAACACGAGTACTTTATCTAATGGAGAGCACAACAGTTTTCATATTTGAGTATTTGTGCCTGTTTTCTTCAAGTAATTAATTTTTTTCTGGGAGGTTTAGAATGAAGCACAGAAGTCAAACAAGGACAAGGAGCCCTGTAACACCCCCATGCCTAATACTGTCACAGCTCTGTGTCATTTTTTAGAAGAAAAAAAAAGACAAGGAGAAACAGGTGTATTTGTCCATGAACAATGGGTGTGAATACTACTTCACCCACAAATATTGTCACGTCAAACAATCTGTTCACTTGCTGAGATAGTCAGGCAGTACTTTAAACTCCACTGACACTGCAGAAAATAGCTATGTATTTTTTATAACTCCGTAGAAACTTGTACTAAACACACCACATCGTGCGTAGGTGTACAGCAGGAGCAGTATGGATGGATCAACTTTGTATATCTCCACCAGCCTGCTACTTAGGATAAATAAAAATGCAGTATCAACAAACTGCAGAGATTAATCTGATCCTGCCATCTTATGCTGAGTGGAACATTTAAAAATAGATGGTAATTATGCTGATTTTTAAAAACTTTGTAACAGATAAATCCAAAGCCCTTCTGCCAGCATGTAGATTTGCTGTTCTGGCCTAGCCAACGTGTTACTGTGCTTGTGGAGAATGTGTTTGTGTTCAGACCGTTTAGAAACATAGCATTGCTTTAAATTCAAGTTCAATGGTGGCATAATTTAAACTAATATCCCTCAAATCCCTCTCTCTTACTTGGCTTACCAGCTCTTTCTCTGGTAGCATCTCAAAGTGACGGTGAAGTCTAATGAGGGCCCACTGCTGCTGGTTTGCTCTGCTTTCCATGGTGGTTTGTTTCTCCCTTTGTCATTGAGAAGAATTTTTCCATCTTGTACAGATAAAATCAAAGCCCTTCCAAGTATTTTATACAGCAGTCCTGTGGTTAAAAGTGTGCATTAGGTTTTGTTCAGTGGATATTCTTTGTTTTTACAGAAGAATTCTGTGCTTGAGTTATAAATCAATATTTATACAGGGACTGCTCTCAGAAGATTGTGTCAGGATAAGGGGCCTCATGAACCTCAGTACCACAGAAATAAAAAGAAGGTCAGAGCCCATGCCCAGAGGAGTTTTGCCTTGAAGATGGTGCTGATCTCTGTACCAAAAAGCAAGGGTGAAAGAAGCAGAGGCTCAGATAGGCTTGCTGCTGAATGGATTTGACCATTTTTTTTCCCCTCACAGGATGGCTTAACCTGTGGCTTAAATGGGCATGACCTCATTTCTAGGAGGTGAGGGAAGGAGATGGGGTGAAGGTGGGGTGCAAGTGGAGGTGGAATCAAGAGCTAGCCTTCACAAGTTGAAAGTGTGGAGGAAAAGGTTCTTGTGAAACAAGCAGGAGGTTGAAAGGATATTTGTGGTGAAACATATGTTCTGACCAGCATAAGAGATGAGGTTTTGTTTGGGTATGAAGAAGACATTATTTTTGCTTGGAGGGACAGAAAGTGGATGGGCTTTCCTGGAGTGGCTGATGCCTAAGAGCTCTGTTTGAGAATGGTACATGCAGTTATGGGAGGAAGGTTACAGCTGAAATCAAAAGGGAAGAAAAAATCAATAGAAATAATAATCAGTTATCATCATGCTAGGTTAATCAGTTCCTCATCAGCTCCAAAGCCTTGCTGTCATACTAACATTCAGCACTGTTTTTAATGAACTGTGCCCAAATTGGTACAAGTATAGTTTATTCAGCTTTATTGACTTTATTATTCTGTAATTAGCTGCGATACTGAGACTATCTTTAGTATAATACAATATTTTAATGAAGAGATTAATACAAAATGGAAAAAAAAAAAACAGAGAAAAAAAGGGATTTAAATCTTGTTGAACTTTAGAATCTAATTGTCATTCTGATCATGACTTAATATGAATTAACAGCAATATTTTGGGGCTACAGTACCTGTATTTGACAAATAGATTTCAGCAACAGAGTTGTGCTTGTTTACCTGACTTTGTTCTTCTTTCTCTATATATCATTATTCTGTATGATTTTTGGTGTTGAGACATAGATGACTTGCAAGACTTTCACATAAATGCATCTTAATGAAGACAATACAGCATTGTTCAATTTGAAAATATCTGCAAAAGGGCTAATCATAGAAAATATTTTTAATGAAGTGTTCTGCAGGATTGATAAAAATGGCATGTAGTAATCTTTTAAGAGGATGTGCTATATAAAGGTCCGCCTTTTCACAGATTTGGAAAAGAAATAGCTCATTCAATCTTATGTTGACCAGCTTTTAATTATTCTTGTTTTCAATATTATATTCAAAGATATTCTCTGGGTTACTAATTTCAGAATGAAGATGATTCAAGCGGACAACCACCATCCCTTCCTGTGAAAGGGGTCAAATACTTATGTCTACTGGATGATCTCTTTGGCAAGGAAGAATAATCTGATGTGTGCAAGACCCTGCTTTTGGATTAGTGTTTCAGCTCCAAAGCTTGCTTAGACAGATACTGAAAACATTCCCTGTAAAACAGAAAAATCAGATATAGGTTTTATTGCATTTAATTTCTTATTCCAACATAGATGTGTACTTTATGTGGTTTTGTATCTCCTTCTAAATCAACAGTGCTCTTTCATACTTATACGAGCATAATTAAAACCGTATCGTCTAGTCTTTGTGTCTGGTTATATGGAGAATTTACAAGTATTGAGAAATCTTTGAGTCAAACAGAGCAAAATCTGACCGACCCTGCTTTGTTCTGCAAACAAAAGAGGTTGTTGGATGACCTCTGAAATTATTCAGTTGGACTATATTAGCACAGTAAGGTAATTCCATTCAAATTTCGTCTCTTACTCTTTAGCTTATTTCTGTGTTTTTGCTATATTCATTTGGTGATGCTTAAGTACTGTTTGCATCAAAGTTCCTTATTTTATGGAGAAAATACTAGCAAGGTTTTAGCACAGTATAAAGTTGCTCTGGTATCAGTGATAATTACAGCCTTCCAATGTAGAAGTAAATATTTTGCAGCCACGGCATAGAAGCTATCAGCTCTTGCATTTATTTTCAGTGTGACTCAGATTAGTAGCCACCCAGGTTTACTTGGATGAGACATGTATGAAAAAAAGATGTTTCAGTATAATTTTAGTGTGCAGCTTTCTTGCAGTAGCACTGTACTTGCCCTTTGAAAATTAATTGATGCCTTTCTCTTTGCTTAAAATCACAGTAACTAAATGGAGTTCCTGTTAGCATTTTTGTATCTTTTTAAGCTTATGGCAGCTCAAAGCCATGATTAGATCTGAATTTACTGCATGCTTTTGTGAGAGAAGTGATTACCCCAGTTTAAAGAATGAAAAAGCTGAGTTAAGGGGGGAGCTGACTCATCCACAGTGATTTCACAGGGGAAGAGGTATGAGCCAATGCACCTCTGCTGGTGGCTGAGAAAGTCACACAGTTAGTAGACTAAGAACCCTGCACTTTCTGCAATCTGAAATTACAGTTCAGGGAGGAAATGTTTGCTTTAGAAGGATGAGAAGTCAACATATGTATGTACCCAAACTGAGGAAAGGACAATAGTTCAAAGAATAACTTAATTCTGTGAATTTGTATCTTTTTGGAAATTTGGAGATCCCTTTTGGAATTATGATTCCATTTAGAAATACCTTGCTGTACTTTTGCATGAAATTTCTAATTGTATGTCATCTCTCTAGCCATCCCCCAACTCCTGAGAAGAAATTATTTTCCTTCCATACGGCAAAATATGAAGTTTTAGCAGCTATTTACCTTCTTTGTCAGGAGAAAAGCACTTGAGGCAAGGCATGATCATGTGTGTTGCTGCTACTTAGGAAGATGTTTGCAATAAAATGGGTAAGTGATGGTTGTGTCCAGGAGGTCAAAAAGAAAACTGTGAAAACTTGTTGAAATGCTCCATGTTGTAGACAAGACCATGTACCGCTTTTTGATCCCAAAGAGGAAAATAATTTCTTACATGACAAGAAAAATGTCTGACCATGGGGTTAGTGTCAGGAGCCAAAACAATAATAATTTGTGTTTGAAGCCAGTTTGATGAAAGCTGAAGATTTTAAAAATGTGCCACCAAGACTGAACTTGTCACTTTAAATGAATGCAGTTGCCCTTGTATATTTTTAAAGTTGCTCAGATTTCAGATGATTATATTTCAGTTGTGGAAATCTTGTACACCAAGGGTTTCCAAGAAAGATTGACTCTGAACATTTAGAACTTCCCAAATAGCTTTTAGAGATGAGAAATTCACTTTTGTTTGTTTCCTTTATGTGTATAGGACAAAGAGGAGCCTCTTTTCAGGAAAAAAAAATAGTGCAAGATATATAATTTCTTGTAATTTCATGTGGAACCCTGTGTATAGGTCTGATCAGTCGTGATCTGGTCTAGTAATGGTCAAGAAAGGTGACTACAAACTGGAACCAGTGCAGAGAATAACTAGAAAGGTAAGACCAAAAATAACCAAGAAAGGGGACTAAAGGGGCTTGGCTTGTGTAGTGAAATAAAATAGTCTCAGAGACAATATGACTGGTCTTTGTAAATACACTATGGCCAGACAAGGAAAATAATCTGTTTTAGTTAAGAACATTGGTAGTCTAAGAATAAATGGGTGTAATTTGCCATGAATAAATTTAAACTAGATAAAACCAGGTGCTTTCTCACTTTTAAAATGAGGGTCTCAAACAGCCTTTGAAGACTAAAGTACTCAGTTTTAAGGCTGAGATGAGTCACCTGATGACAGTAATTATAGGGTGTTTATTAATATGTTTGAGCTAGCAGATAAGGGTGGGGAGCAGAATGAAGCCCCCATAATCCGAAGGGAGGTGGTGAGGGACCTGCTCCAACACCTAGATATAGACAAGTCTATGGGGCCAGATGGGATCCACCTGAGGGTACTGAGGGAGCTGGTGGAAGTGCTCACTGAGCCGCTTTCCATCATTTACCAGCAGTCCTGGCAAACTGGGGAGGTTCCAGCTGGCTGGCATCTAGCAAATGTGACGCCCATCCACAAGAAGGGTCAGAAGGATGATTTGGGGAACTACAGGCCTGTCAGTCTGACCTTGGTGCCTGGGAAGGTCATGGAACAGATCATCCTGAGTGCCATTATGTGGCACGTGAAGGACGCCCAGGTGATCAGGCCCAGCCAGCACAGGTTCATGAAAGGCAGGTCCTGCTTGACAAACCTGATCTCCTCCTATGACAAAGTGACCCACTTGGTTGGCACTGGTGAAGCCCCACGTCGAGTACTGTGTCCGGTTTTGGGCCCCTCACTACAAGAAAGATATTGAGGTGCTGGAGTGGGTCCAGAGAAGGACAACAAAGCTGGTGAGGTGTCTAGAGAGTAAGTCTTATGAGGTAGGCTGGGGTAGCTGGGATTGTTTAGTCTAGAGAAAAGGAGGCTGAGGGGAGACCTTATTGCTCTCTACAACTCCCTGAGATGGGGGTGTAGAGAGGTGGGGGTCCATCTCTTCTCCCAGGTCACAGGTGGTAGGACAAGAGGAAATGGCCTCAAGTTGCGCCAGGGGAGGTTCAGGTTGGATATTAGGAAAAATTTTTACACTGAAAGGGTTATGAAGCATTGGAATGGGCTGCCCAGGGAAGTAGTTGAGGCGCCATCCCTGGAGGTATTCAAAAGATGGGTTGACATAGTGTTTAGTGACATAGTTTAATGATGGCTGGTTTTGTTTGTTTGCTAGTTTGTTTTTTTATCAGAGTTATGTTGATGGTTGGACTAGATGATCTTAAAGCTCCTTTCCAACCTAGACAATTCTATGATTCTAGGAATACTCTTCTGAATTAAAATTCTCACTTATCTTTCTCCTCTTTTCCCATGCGTCTTGCATAACCCTGATGAGCACAAAAGGATCTCCTAGAAGCAGGGCAGACAGGGCCTGAAAAATATTTTCAGTGCTTGTCACTGTGCTCACAATATGTCATATGCTGTGATCTGATGTGTTATAAACACTTTTCACCAGGTTTTCTTTTTTACAAGCAGTGGTGCTTCCAGAAGGGAAAGCCTTAGCCAATGAACAGTCCAATAATACTCTTTGTATAATGTGACTTACAGCATATGCTGCCCAGAATATTTCAACCTCTCCTCTAATCCTGCCACCAGCTTCTTCTCTCTTTTCACATTGCTGATGAGGGGCCTGAATGAAGACAATACCACAAGATTATATTTCAAGATGGCAGGAGGCCACAGCTTTAAAGCATGCATTGCATAAAGGGGAAGGCAGCCCTCGCAGTTGCCATTAATCTCAGCTCTCGATCTCTGTAGGGGAGCCAAAGGTGTCTTCTTTCCACGAGTATCTGTGCTGTCCGTGGCAGGAACGAAGAGATTCACATTACAGTACCGGCTCCCCATCTCACTGCTGGGGTCTGCTGTGTGTTCAGTGTTAATTTTTATTTCCTCAAGTTGGCATTTGAGAATAAGAGGCTTCGAGTTCTCTGGAATAGCTGCTGCTGCAAGCAAATGGCAGGCTGCAATCATAAAGAGGACCAGTCCTTGTGTCCAGGTGGTGCACTGGTTAGCTCATGGCCTCACATCAGCTTCGGCTCCTGTCCAGTTCAGAGTGCCTGCTCCGGTTGCCAGCAGATGTGCCCCCTCAGACATGGTAGCCGCAAGCAGCCATAGGCAATCTGTGGACAAAAATGAAGTTCCTCTCCAGGCAATATTTTCCTGTGTCCTGCCTGTCATACAATCATCTACTGTATTTTTCTAGACAGAGACATTTGTGCCAACATCAGACAGATGTTCATCTACATGAATGGAAAGATGTTGAAATCCTCCTACATTTGTCCCTCATGTTGTGATGTGAGTTGGTCCTTCTTCATGGTAGGAAAGCTCTTCACAGAAGAAGTTTGGGCTCAGTTGACTCCTATGTCTGCTCTCTCTGTCTTGTCCTTTCAGCCCAGGAGACATTTCTGCCACCCAGAGGCAAACTTTCTGTGGGAAAACTGCAGGGATCCTAATTCCACAATAACCAAAATATTAGATGTTTTCAATCACTTAACAGCATTCTGAGAACAGTAGTCCATGTATCACTAATAGTAATTCACTGGTCTCTTGCTTGCTGGACCCTTCTACATGTTCCCATGGTTTGAGACATGGAACTAATTATTACAAGAATTTTCCAGTTTTTAACATCTTGTAGTCATACGTAGGTTATTCAGTGACATGGAGGGAAACTTTAGTTCTTTAAGCAATAATGTCCTGTACACTCAGTAACTTATCCATTGCACATTTACTTGCAACATTTCTTCCTCTTTGAGATAGCTTAGTCAGCAAGCCTCAGTACAATGAGAAAGCCAAAAATGTCAGCACTTTTGTGAAGAAGTTACAATATCAGGAGGAAAAATACAATCTGAGTTCAGTCAGATTTTTTTAAATTATTTGTAGGTTTTAGAGGGCAGTATAGACAACATTTGAGAGAAAACTTATCTTGAAAGAAGACTTTTTTAAGGTAATGTTTGCTCTGAATTAATTTCTCATTGTTGTTTGTTTAGGGTGGTGACTCAGACCCAGTCGGAAGCAGCACTTATGGTTTAGGCAATGGTCAAACAAGCCAGGGAGGGGTGTGGAGGGAAGTCTGTGTCACTACCAGTTTCCAGTGTAAAATTTAAAACCAGTGAGGGAGCTGGTTTTAAACCAGCTGATGAGGAATGAAGTTAATACAAATATAATATCTTAAGGTTATAGATTGATTGTATAAACTGTTTCTCTGCACAGTTGGGCGTTTCTGAATCACCTGAAAGTTTCTTCTGGTATGTATTGCACACAAATAAACTAGCTATCCTCATCTGCCCTTCACCCTAGCCATCTGTCCTCTTTGCTCTCGTCTTTTGTCAGGCTAGTTTCATATTAAGAACTAAAAACAAAGAGAAGTAAAGGAGCTGATTCTCCGAAATCTGATGCAGATCCCTGGCAAGCAGCATGGTGGGATAATCTGTAACAGCAAAAATTCATTGTATCACCTAACAGTACTTGAGAGAGCTCCCACTTTCAAAGACAAATCTATTAGAAGCATGGCATTGTCTTGAAAGACAAGGGGAAGACCTTTTACAGAGCTGCTGTCATAGGTGGGACACAACCTCCTCTAAATTAGCATGAGGTTTATGGGTGAGACTTGTATCCCTTGCCTTCAGAGGTCCACAGTGCAGATGTCTGCACCTGCACTAGCTCTCTGGATCCCTTACTTGCCAATGGAAAAGGGATGGACGCCTCTAGGAAGTGACTAGCCTGCAGGAATATCTACAGGAGTCATGGTATCCATACACTGCCCCTCCCTCTGCACTGATTGGGACGGGATTTAAAACAACCAGCTAAATGTAGATGTTTTTACTGCTGTTGAGTGAGATGAATCCCACCCTTGGGGTCCATCAGCATTGCTAGAGGTGCACTGAGGTCAGGCGTGGTGACAGCTTGGCTGCTCCCCACCCTGGCTGCAGGTTGCAGCCACACTGCAGTGAGTATGGTATGGTACGTGTAGGAAGGGCTGAGCTTCAGACAGCTGTGATTAGTCTGGGTTGAGCTGGGCAGACCAGCCAGAGGAGAACATGAGTCCACACTACATGCTGACCATACATATGGTCCCTCTCAAGGAGTATTCTGGAGCTTAGGCTGAGCAGACACTCGGGGCCATGCTTAGCGGGAGGACCTGACTGTCCTCAATAAGCCTGACTCAGGCTCTGGCCAGCGGGTCTTGGTGAAATTTCCCTCCAGGCAGGTAAACAGGAAAACCTGAGTTGATTTAAATGGAACTAGGATTTCTCTTGTTAGAGGTCTCTGAGAATCTAATTTAGCAAAGTATTTAAGCATGTGCATGAGACTGTCCCTTTTGGACAAAGGCACTCAAGTGTGTGCAGGAGGTTTGCTAAAGTTCATCAAATGAAGCATGGGTGGAAATGCTTTCCCGATGAAGCGGAATTCCTAATTTGAGGCATTTAGGAATTAAATCATTGTAAGAAAAAACTCCACCATACAAGAAGGTAGCAGTGAAAGGAGGTAATATAGAATTGTCTGGACATGTTTATATAGGCTATATATTGTGTGTTGTTATTGTAGTTCTTTTGCAATATAAGTTAGCAATTAGCAATTAAATTCCCATTATGGGATCATGTCGGTAATTGAGATAAACTGTAAGTGTGTAACTGTTTTAAACCTTTCTTTTAACTAACCCGAATACTGTAGTACTTATATAATTTAGAGATAATATCCCCATTAGTAGAGTTTATGACTCAATAAACAGCTCCCACAAGTTCATAAAAGCCGAAACCGTAAACACCAGGACTATTAATGCAATAGAAATTCTGTGCCTCCCTCTTTTCTTGGTGGTCTAGATAGAGCAAAGGGAAATGCTATCTCAGAAAAAAAACATTTATTCTGGCTATATAAATACAAATGAATTGTCTTAAAACCCCATCTGGAAATTTCCTCTCCTCCCCGTGTCCCAGGTGGTCTGGCAACAGTGATGCATTCTGCTTTTGTCTGCAGGCAAGAGCAAGAGCTCCCATTTGAAATCATTTACATGAAAGGATTGCATGTAAAAGCGCTGGTGGTATCCTCACCCCGCCTCTCCCTTCTGGAGAAATGGGAACAAAATCTTCTCTAGAGTTGGGTTTCAGTGTACTTTTCTATATTCTTCTTCTTTTTTTTAAAGGAGAAGCCTCATCGGAGTGCCTAGGCTTCACAGCTTTTGAACCTCTCTGCTGCTGGCATTTTTTCTCCATTTTGACAGCTAAATGAATTTTAGGGAAGAGCGTCTGCTTGCCTGGAGGTTAATACAAGCAGCACTTTTGTAGCTCAAGCCTCTTTCCATTTGGAGCTGAGGGAAGTGATTAAGCCATTTGCAACAAAAAAAATGAACCTTTTCCTTTGTCTGAAAGAGCCTTGTTTTGCAGTGTGGTAGGGCGCTGTTCTGCTTAGCAAATTGTTGTGCAATGAACCACCTCTACTGGTCACTTACTTCGCTGCTGAAGGATGTTTCTTCCTGTGCTGTTAAAATCATATTTTTTGAGTTCATCAAAATGCATGAAGTTTTTGTCATTGCTAGTCAGAGCTGACTGGGTTCAAGTGGATGTGAAAATCTGGGGGTACACAACGGATCCACTGTTCTTGCCCTCCCTCTCCCAGAAGGTAACTCATACTGGGATGAAACACGGCGTTTTCATTTGTTTTGCTCTTGCATCATGTCTCCTGTTTTGCCACTTTTGTTTGAGAGTTTGTTTCCAAAGTAAGTATCTCAAGTAGGCGTTGAGATTCATGTCTATCACCTCACCACTGCAGGATTCCTGACCTTCATGCCTATGAGTGAGCTTGGCCTTTAGGATCCTAGGTAAAGCTCGTTTTCACAAAGGCAGAAACTCAGGTAATTTGTTCTGCGGGAGCGTGGTGAGTGGTGAGCAAATACAGTCTCTCTTGGGCTTCGTGCCATTTGCATTTCACTGGTCTTCCTGGTTTATCCTGAAGTTTCAAGTTTCCACAACAATAGTGTTGAACAGGGAGGCACTCCCTTGGGAACATGCCTGCCCACTCTCTCTCATCCCACGCGTTAACATTCGCTCGGTAAAGTTTCACAGCCTTGCAGCAGGTTCAGAGGTGCCCCTTTTAATTCCCTGTTGGCAACCGCATCATGAAGACAACCCAAGACCCAAAGCAAAACACATATTAGAATTAGAAAGACTCAGCATGAAGCAAAAATTCCTTTTTGCATGAAGCAAAATTCCTTTTAGGAGGCAGACAATCATGAAGGACGTGAACTGTCACTGCTGAGGTCCTGACCATTTCACCACTGATTTCTGCAGGAGCAGGGTTTGGCTTTACTTCATGGGAAAGGGCAAATGCCTTGCTGCTTTCTTACCCTTGCACACAAAATCCTCAAGTCGTCTCAGGGTAGGCCATATGCTTCAGCTGCAGCAACCAGGTCCTAGGACTGGGTCAGAACCTGGCACGTCCCAGCTCCAAATGCAGTATTGCAAGTAAGCAGCTATGGGAGTCTATGATGGATGCACATGACCCCTTAACCAAACTAGTGGTAGTTTGGTACAGGCTCCAAAAGAGATAAAGGCCTAAACCGTAACCAGGCCAAGAACTTCTGTAGTTCAATCTGTTCTCTGAAAACTCAAAAGAGAGCAGAGTGGCACAGTGAGCATCCATGCACTTGAGCTTGGAACGCTGATCATGTGATTAACAGATGAACAGTGGGTGACTTTTCCAAGATTCATTTATCAAGGAACAAAGTTGTGGGTTCAAGGAGTCTCATGCATACCTTTTCCATCACATGTAATTTGGCTTTAAGCCAATCACTTCATTCCATAAGTATGACAGCCTGAGCGAGCCGCCTTTGAATTCTCCTTGCTAAGCAGGCTGGCTGTGTGGTGGTGATCTCCCCCTGGGCTGGGACACCTCTCAAGGTTGCTCCTCAAGACAGAGAGACTTTTCACCAACGGCAGATCTTTGGTAAGCGACCAATATCGCATATAACCTTGTATTATGGTAACTTTGATTTGTGTCTCTGTAACTTGGATTTGTGTCTTGGTAACTTTAATTTTGCCTTGGTAACTTTGACTCTGCTTTAGTAGTTTTGAATCATTGTTCAAATGATTGGGCAGTGCAGTAACAGAGGGAACTCTGCCATTGAACTTTGCTAAGTTACACTTTCACAACATGAAATTTTGAGAAACCCGCTTTTGCTGATACCTCTGAAAGTGGTTCTTTAAGTGATCTAAATCGCCTGTTCGCGATCGGGTCACACCGCCTCCTCCGTGGCCACAGCAGTAATGGCTCTGGCTCCCGGCAGCTGGTGGAACAGAGAGCCAGAAGAAGCCGTGCTCTGGCTCCTAGCAAGATGAGAGGCTGGATCAGAGCCTTGTGCAGACAGGAAAGACAGATGGTGACTCCAGTGCCAGCTCCAGCCTGTGAGTAGGGAGGTTTTACAAGTAATGCTAGCAAGACTGCAAAGGGATGGGAAAAGGAATGATTCCCAGCTATGAGATAACCTTTCTGATGCCACGTAAGTACGTTGATGAGCAGGACAGGATCTGAGATTCTGGATCACAGAAAAATGTCAGTAATATTGTCTGCCTGATCTACTACATCTCTATCGCCTTGTGTCAACAATGAGGATTGATAGAGTAACAGAGAAATTTTCATAACAAACTCTTGTAAGAAGAGAATTAATGACTTTTCATTATCTTAAAGTACACCTTAATCTAAGTATGTGGGTGGGCTGTTGCTCAAATAATAGAGAAGAAAACTGGACTTCTCAGGCTTTGAATGCATTCTATGTGGTTAAGAAATGCTCCAAAGCCTCCTGAGAGGTTCCTGGTCATTTACAGGGAGTGGGAGCAGGCCCTTCTCTCAGGTTAGAAACTCTTCATTTGAAGTCTGTGGATGAGTGCCAGTTCTGGTTGCCCAAGTCTCTGCATGAAACTTGGGAGGCAGTGGGGGTTTTTTCCCAAAGCAGACCCATCAATTGCAGGATTGCCTTCTCACCAAGGAAAGGTTTCAGCTTTTTGATTGTTCTTTTCCCTCATAGATTGCTCCTCCCAGTTGCAGAAACCTACCACTTTCCCTGGAGTGAGAAGAAATGCTCCCTTTCTTGTGGATCAGGACGATTGCGTAGTCTTCCTCCTGCTTCATCAGCTGAGGCATTCAGATACTCCGAGACTGTTTAGCCCTGCCCTGCAAAGCCCCTGGCCAAGCTTTTCCTGCTGATGGCATGTGGAGAGCTATAGAAAGAACGAATGGCATGAGTATTTACACCCAACAAGCACGAAGACAACCTGCACAACTAATGCATGGATGTTGATGAATGCTTTCCTTCCCTCACATTCTTTTTAGAAAAATGTTGTTTTGGTGGTATTTGAGGCATCTCTGCCTCGGTGTCCAAAAGGCCTCTTGTATTGCAGGAGGTAAACTGTAAATCATGGTGCAAGACACAAGTTTTTTTAATTTAATATTGCTAATTTAATTCACATGAGTGATGCTGAGCATGCCTCAGCTAAGGAAAGCAATGGGTTGTCCATCTCAGGGGAGTATTTTCAGAGTGTTTTCAGGTCTAAAGGTGGAACCCAAGTTATGGAACAGGACATTTCCAGCACAGGTGAGTGGAAATTGTTCTTGGGGTGATATGGTGTAATGTTGCATTTATCTTACGAGTACAACTAATAGATAATGTACCAGTGCAAATAGATTTTACAGTATGATCTCATAGCAGCCTTTCATCTGTGTGCCTAAGTATTCAAACCAGAATAGCATCCTTGAGGGAAATGGTTACTGTCCTTCTGGAAGATAATAATGCAGGGTTCAGCATAAGAAGTTGGCCTTGTGCAGTAGACTGGACTACATCAGTTAAAACAATAGTGGTAATGTAAACAAAAGATAGGTGGGTTTATTAGAATAGTAACGGGACAGTCACACCTTCCCTCCCCCTTTTTGCATCACTCAGTGTAATCTGCTCTGGGGTAATATAGTGGAGAGAAAATATGGGCCTCTGAGTCTGCCAGGAAAGAAAGGGTGGGTTGCACCAGGCCACATTATTTCTGGGAGTCAGGCCATTCTAGGAAGGATGGGCAAGAAGCACTGGGAAATATTTGCCACACAAAGATGATTATATTTAGATGAGTAAGCTTTGCTTTGCCCATTGGGAACTCATGGCTTTTGTTTCAAGAAAGTCAATCTGTGTCAGATGGCTGAAGGGGACTCATTAAACAAAATTATCTAACAAAGTCGCGAAAATTTTTGTAATGCTGTAGTGAGAATGATCAGGCAGGGAAGGTTGAAGAGATAATAAACATTTATTTTCTTTTAACAGTACTGAAATTAAGCCTTTTTTTTTTATTTATTTTTAGGGTTAGCTCCTGAGGTTGCTATGCTCCCTGAACCTCTATTCATGGCCATTGCTGTTCCTTATCTGGAGTGGCCTTCCACATAAGGTAAAAGCCAGCATTATGAGCTGGGTATGGGATGGTGTGTCCAAGGAAGGCTGTGTCTCTGCCAGGCTGCACTTGCCATTTAAGTGGTAAAGATTTCAATCTCTATTTTTTTCAATTCAAAGTGTGATGCTGTAATGTTGGACTGGTGGGAACACTGCCGCACACAGTTGCTAGGGAAACATCTTCAAGTTCATTTTCCTTTGAGTTTTGTCATTCAACTCACAGCATGGCCGTAATTGTTCTTTTAAAAGTGGGACGTGTGAGCCATGAAGGGGTGCCAGTCACTGATGTAAGAGCTGGCATTCACCAGACACTCTGGCTTGAATCTCACCAAGGGTCTTAGGGTCAGCAGAGAAGTTTCTGCAGGTGCTGGAGGGGAGTGGGAAGCAAAACAGCATCAACATGGATTTGAATAATGTATTGAGAAACCCCTTCAATTACACTTGTAGCAATGATTCAAGTTAAAGCTTATATGCTTGAGATGTTTTGCTAGACTTTGTATTTACATTTGAGTAGCCTTTTCTTCTGGCAGTGATGCCCCTTGTTTTGTTAATAACTCTGCTAATGTTGGTCAGCTCTGTAATGAAAGAAAATATGACAGGAGTTACTGACATGATACTCAAAACTGATCAGAAAATTCTCCTCTAAAGATGAAGTGGAATGACAAGCCTTTTTATGTTATTCAACCTGGAATGTCATTAAAATCATCCTTCATCAGTGTGCCACAGAGGCAGTGATGGAAGCTGTAAATGCTAACCTTTGTGGAAGAAGAGGCCTCTCAAAACAGGTGTGTCTCCCAAACATTTGTATGTCTAAAGTCTCCCTTGAAGAAATAATCAGGCACAAAATCCCTAGGGACTGAGTTGGGGACTGACTTTCTAATGGACAATTCTAGGAATTGCTCTGAGTGGAGGCAAAGCAGATATTTTGGAAAAAAACTGTTGCAGTTTTTTCATCATCTCTCTGTAATGCCTGTATGTCAGCAAAATTGTGCATGGAGCCTCATTGTCTCATTGCACAGACACAGCAGGAGTCGGCTTGTGATTCAGAGAGATTGCCTTTGAAGAAGGTCAGACAAAAATTGGGAAAGGGTCCTGAGAAATGAGATGAAGTGGCACATCCAA
Organism: Tringa tobata; assembly: GCA_033628505.1. NCBI lineage: Eukaryota > Metazoa > Chordata > Aves > Charadriiformes > Scolopacidae > Tringa > Tringa tobata. The sequence continues at coordinate 1,261,193 of JAHREE010000459.1, read as the reverse complement.
GGTTAGCACAGCAGACCTGAGACAAAATCCTGACCCTCCAAACCCCTAAATTGCACCTTCTGCAGTGGACTTCATCTTTCCCTTTTTCTTTTTGGGTCTACAGTCCAGGTAACATCTTCAGAGGATGGTTACACTTGCCCCGAACTTGCCAGCTGAACTGGGATGGGGTCTTCTGTGAGTTTTGCCTTCCTGGGGTCCCAGTGTCCTATGCTGGGTGACAATTTGCATTACACAGAGAAGGGGACATGACAGGGACACGATGGAGGCCCCCCACACTCCTGGGGCCACGCAGGAGGGTGACCCATTCTGGGCCATGAGCCACTCAAGGCAGGTTTGACCACTTCTGCTCCTGTCCTTGGTCTCTTTCACAGCCAGAGGCTGCCAAGTACAAGGAGGCTTTCTTGGAGTGAGATGGGGTCCTGGGCGTCAGGAGAGAAGAAGAATTATCCTGCACCGGCTCCCTCACCCCCGTCCCCTCCTTTGACAGAAAGTTGGGCCAGTGTTGTTTTTGTTTCTGCTGCTTTCTCTCTTGCCAAAGAAATCATTGTGACTAACTCCTCATCATATGTGTTCCACAGTGTTTCTGGGATCAGGTCCTTCTCATGAAAACAAAAATAATCCCTCTTGCTTCCACTCCCAGCTATCCCTTAGCATACGTAAGTGTTCAAGGAAGCCAGGAATGTATTTTAATTCAGATCATTATTAATAAGTTCAGGAGCTATGAGTTTTCCCCTCTTCATTCAAAATGAATTATGTTTTGGAGAAAAATATATCTATCTTACAAAGTTTTAATCCAAAGGGACACCTCTTAATTAAATTAACCAGTGAAAAGGAAATACTTGTAATAAGGGTGCAAGATAAATATTTGTACCGTGCGCATTCTAATTTATCACAGCCTTAAAAGAGTGCATAAGGTTTGTTTTTCTTCACTGAAATGTGACGCATTCAGATATCATTCTCATTTATAAATTAATGTGTGCCACATGGGATACCCCCCCATGGGTTAAGGGTATTGGCCTGTGAGTGATATACTGCAGCTGAGAGAGCTGTGAAGATGAGTAGTCCTGAAACACAAGCCCTAAATTTAACATTACGCAGAGGCAAACACAGCCCTGAACTGACTCAGGGGTGGAGGCAAGGCTGCACAGCCCTGATGTATTGTTATGTGGGAATGCACAGTGCAGTGGTGCTGCTAATTTTGAGGGAGAGAGGTGCAAGCACCCTCACTCCCTCCATTAATCTGCATTTGTTTACCTTGATGGTACCGTGATGATACTCATGAAAGCCCTGGGTAGGTGAAATATTTAACCATGAGCTTATTTTTAAAGCGCCTGATGGGTTGCATTAATTTCACAGTCAGTGCTTTCATATTTGTACTTATGTTCATGACTAAGTACTTGTTGCCCTCATTGCTATAGGTAACTTCTACCTCTTTAGGTCGTACTTGGCATTTTTGGAAATAAAACACAGTTTCTGTACACATACCTTTGTTTATGCATTCACCTTCTCTGATTTCTACTTGAATGCTCAGGCAGTGTTATGCACACACACGCACGTACGCACACTCAGGTGGATAAGACAGATAAGTCAAATACAGACTTGCATATCTTTACCCCATGTTATACATTTAACTACATTTTAAAAGTATGCAAATTTCTACTTTGTAAAACAGGATAATAATGCTGAGGGGAAATATGATGAAACATCAACAAATATGCACAATTATTCCAGGAAAGGAGTGTTTCACTCCTGTAAAACAATATAACTGAAATTATAGAAGCAAAATAATGCTACTTCATTTCCCAATACAAGAGGGCTCTAACTAGTTGTGAACTCAGATCACAGTGTTAATTGCAGATGCCAAACTATGTGACAACTTCTAAACGTCTTGTATTATGTTTGACTCACAAGAGGCTATAGGAGCAAAATTGTGAATGCAAAAATGAAGTTTATGGAGGAATAAACTGCCAGTGCTTTTTGCTGTGCAAAAATTAAAGCAACACTTCATTGAAGGAACAAGGGCAACTTTCCAAATCCTTTAGTTCTGGGCATGCTTTGGCCCAGTTTGGGGAAGAAGTTGCGCTTTTTACAGGGGAACTAGCAAAGATAACTGAATTTGTCTGCAGGGAATATTTGTTGTCCTTCTAATTATTAATAAAAACTCACATTTGAACCTTTAATTCCAGATGTATTAACATTAACTAGAATAATTCAAGAATGAACCTAAGAACTGCAAACTAACGCACTGGCCTTCTATACCGAGCAAGGTATTGAAAATTATATCACAGATTAGAATTGATAAACACGGATGGGTCCCATGTGTGTGAAATAGGTGGCGGGAGGCGAGAAATGTTGCTTCTGTGGGGGAAAGTCAGGCTTCACAAACCTGTTGGCAGCCTTTGTAGAGGTCAGTAAGTATGTGACTAAGCAAGGTGTCACCAATAAATTGTATCTAGCTTTCCAAAAATGTTGCTTTGCCCCAGGCAGATTGGAAAACCAAGCTGCTGAGGGAAAAAGGCCCATGTCTTCTTGTGGAGCTGCTCCAGTCTAGAAAACGTTGTAGATGTTTGTAGCATAATCGGATGTATTAATCGAAGATCTGGAAGAGGTGATAAATAGTGAGCTAACTCCATTTGCAGATGATGCAGAACTCTTCAGAAGAGCCAACAGCAAACAGTTGCAGGAGGATCTCACACTACTGAGTGACTGAGAGATGAAATGTTAGGAGAAGTCAGTGCAAAGTCACAAAATAGAGGGAAAGCAAAAAAATGACCACTGATTACCCAACAGCTGCCTCTCAGCAAGCTGCTGCCATTTACAAAGAAGTTTGGAATAATGGTGGAAACTTCTCTCATAGCATTGTCTGCCACTTGGCAATGGAGGAAAAAATAGGCAAATTAAGTACTGGATACTACCAGGAAAGGAAGTTGTTTTCTGAGTTGTAAGTTCAAGCCATACCATGCTTCAGTCCCCCTAAAATAGGTACAGGAGACCCAGAGGTACAGAGAGAAGTAAAATGAGTGAGGAGGGCTATGACCAAGCTAAAACAAGAGGAGTGATGAAACATCTTATGAAAAAAGGCCTATTCAGGGAAAGAGTCTATTCTGTGTTCCTTGTAATGTAGGAACTAAGAGTCTTCCAAGGACAATATCAGGTTTAAAAACAGGGCAGGGAAATATTACTTTCACATGCAGCGTAGCTGCCTTGTGCTTGTGTCTTTGCCACAGGAAGCTGCAAAGGCCAAGAGGGTAGATGGGCTCAAAAGGGGACTAGGCAAATTCAGAGAGGACCAGGTCATTGGGGACTGTCAAACACAGTAGTCCAGCTGCAGGTCCAGCTCAGGAAGCCCTGTGACCACTGAGCACTGGGAGCTCAGCAAGGACACCAGGAAGGGTTCCTGGGAGTTGGTCCTGTTTTCTCTGTGCTTTGTTCTGAGCATCTGCTACTGGCCACCATCAGAAGCAGGATATGGGCTTGGACCGACCCTTGGTCTGACCTTGCAGAGCCGTTCTTATGTTCCTCTGTCCCACCGAGAAATACAGATGTGCTGTGCTAACATCTAAATAAAATAATCTAACTCTAAATAAACTGAATGTTCTCCTTGAACTAAAAAAAAAAAAAACCAACAAAAAAACCAAAAAAAAACCCCCAAAATAAAACCAAGATCATGTTTATACTGGGAAATGTGCATTTTTTTCTTCCTGGATAATTCAAAAACAGCTGTAGGGTTTTTATTCAGACTCCCCCCTCCAAAGTTCACTTTTAGGTTGCGACAAATGTTTCCAGTGCCAAAGAAGACATTTGAAGAAGGCTGTAAATGAGAGAAAGCAGAGTTAAGATGCAAATTGTGTTTTGCTGCAACCTTAACCAGTAATCTCAAGATTTACAGTAATTTTGCTAACATTTGCTTATCTTCAAGGAAAGAATGGCTCTGGTTTAGTGGAAGCTGTGTTTTACCAGGAGGATAAACAATGGTCTTACTGACTAATAAGGATTTCCCAATGTTGTCTCATGAAGATTTCAGGAAAAATCTCATCATAATAATGCTCTTGATAGTATGGCTGAGAGATTTAAAAGAGTGCATTAGACCTGATAGTGCTTAGCAACTGCTGGGACAGCCCTCTGCATGTCACAAAAGCTAAGAAAATCTGGAATTAATCTTGGTGGCAGGCACAGCAGGGGATTTTGCCTCCAGTAAAGACAGGATTGCCCAACACTTCCCATTATAAGATCTTGCTTATGCTTTCTCATAACATTGGCAAACTTTAGCTCTTCAGGCTAGAATTATGCACATCTTTCGCTGCCTTACAAGTTTGGGAAACTATCAATGCAAATTGAAACTTCTGAGGAGGAGGAGAGAACAGAGACAGAAATGAGGGCTTACAACCCACCTGCCAGCTCATTCCCACTAAGTCCCTCTGGAGGTGCAGCAAAGACTTGAAACCTGGCAAAAGAGATGGTGTCAAGAAAGTGGTTTCTCGCTGTTGCCACAAAAACTAGCAGTCATTTAGTTATGTGATGCTCTGAAGTTGCATTTTTGCATGCTCAGAGATGAGCAGAGAGGCTGCTGTTGTGTCAGCAGTATTGGGAACGCTTCTTTCCCATTATACAATTCCTGTTCGGCAGGCACCATCCTAGAGAAGAGGAATTACCCTGAATAATGTTTTTTGGGGTAGGAAGAATCATACATTATTATTTTGGCTCTTCCCCTTGCAGGTAACCAGAAACTGATTTTATAAGAGCCCCAGTGGTGTGACTTCAGGCCCTGCTGCATTAGGGAGTGCTGGAACAGAGTGTACAACTTTGGCAAGGCTGGACTTCAAGGACAAGGTCCCAGAACTCCAAGGAAAAGTCCGAGCACCCTCTGTCTTCCAGATGGGATCAACCTGGTGCTTCAGCGGTAACGTCAGAGGTAAGATTGTGTGTGAACAGCCACGGTTTTCCCCCTCTGAAGGGGAGATGAGAAATGACCAAGGGTGATAAGTACCAAAAAGCTGTTGACATGCATTCAGGACTCTGGGAAGGGACGTAGGAAATTTGTGTTTGCTGTTCTGCCAGAGGCACATTTGATGAAACTACCATAATATATATGTGCAGAAGGTTTGAATGAAGGGTCATTATATGTTAAATTAACTGTATGGCAAGAACATTAAAGAAAACAAGAACAGGAGAAACTCTTCAATCCATGAGAGGATTTGTGTGATGCCTCAGAAAAATAGATCTTCTTGTTAGCAGGAGGCCTATCATTCTTGCGGGGTCATTGGAAGAGACCCAGGGCCTTTTGCACTCTGCATGTGCAGTGTAAAATTGCTTTGCATTTGCTTGATCTTTTTCATTATATTATACAACCTTGAGGAAAGAAAAGCAAGCATCGAATTTGTGATTTATGGCTTGATATTTACTTGCCGTATCCGGGTGTGAGACCTAGTCCAAGAAACAAAAAGAGCCTGTGAGCCCAGAACAAAAGCTACACGCTTAAGGACTAAATGTATTTTTCTTGGAGCGTTGTCATCACTAGCTCAGCTTGGAAAGTCGGCCGCCTGCTCACCCTGTGAGGGTTTCCAAGCTCATGTGCTTCCACGTTGAAGTCCCTCTTTCTCTCTCTCTCATCGCTCCTCACACTTGGCTCAGTGGACCTTAACCCCCATCCTCACTGCTCCTTGTGGAGGAGATTCCTGCACCCCGTGGCTGGGCTGAGAAACCCCTTTTTTAATAAATTAATGCAGTACGATGGGATGCGGGAGCATCTGGTGCTCCCAGCTCTGATTTATTTCTGCAGCAACATACAAAACATCAAGTGATAAATTATTGAAAGTCAATGGCCCCTTGGAGAGGAGGGCTATGATGAATAGTGAGCAGTTGGCATCCCACATAACCCTGTGTCCCAGAGGGCTACCTAGAGAGACGGTAAGGGGAAAGAAAAGGCCGAAGCCTTTGAAGGATACAGCTGTTAGGAATGTCTTCCTTTCAATGAGAGATTACTTTTTGGTTTTTAACACCTTATTTCAGCAATGGGAAATGGGATTAGTAGTCGGCTGGGAATAGATAGTAACCACTAAACTCACTTTCACCTGCAGCCCCATCTGATATAGGATGACAATGAAGCCGAATATTGATTTACCCTAAATGAGTTTTTCATTAAGGAAATGAAAGCTCCCAGCTCCCTTAAAAGATGTTGCAGATACCAGAGGTGTCTTTTGCAGCTTCCAAGGCAGGGAAATTCATAGGCTGTTCCTCACCATAAAGAAACCACAATGTGCTTGTATGGTATGGAAATGAGAATTATTTTCACGTTGCGGTTTAAAGATACTGGAACAAAGCCCTGGTAGTGTGAACGCTTCCCGATTGCCACGGCTGTGTAGGATTTTCACAAGGAGCTTTCATGGGGGAAAAAATCTCCAGGGGAGTGGATGTGGTGACTGGGATCACTGCAGGGGGCTGCTGGGTAGCACTGGGGCAGGTAATCAATCCTTGTGCCTTCATCCTGTAACCTGGGAGCTGGGTGCAGAAAACACACCATCAGTCATGAAAGACCAGTTGACAGAAGGTTTGTTGTGCATCAGATTGTTACAGCAGCCTTTTCCAAGCCTGTACTTACTGTGAGCTTCACTACACCCTCTGAAGCAAAATATACCCCCGTCTTGCACACATGGGTGTGAGATTTAAAGTGAGCCCTGTGCCAGAAGTGAAAAACTGGAGCTAGGATGAGAGGAAGAGAGGGTAGTGCTCTGGGACCTGACCACCTCCACCTGACTCCAACTTTTCCCAATGGATTTCCTTTCAGGAGGGCATGCAGCTCGCTGTGCATGGACGTCTACAGCATCTTGAGCTGGTGCTTCAGAATGTCATGCTTTTTTGGATTATAAGATTATTTATCAGTATTACAACTGGCAGCCAGGGTATATGCCACAGTCTTATTTGAGAGAGCACTCTCATTTGCAAAGACTGTATCTGGCAGCTAGTGATAACTTCAATTTGGCTCCAAATTTTTCATTTCAATTGACACTGAAGTCATCAAATGCTACACCTTCCTGTCTGCTTCTGCTTCAGGCAGCTCTGCTTTCAGATACGTGAGTCTGGGGGAGATGTTCACATGCATATCTACCTCAACGTGAAAAAAGTCAGTACAACATTTTCATATTTGTTTTCTCTTATCTGCCTCTTGTGTTCTCTGTGTCTATTTTCTACTGTAATGGGTATTTGTATTTATTAGTTATTACTCAGTAACTGGGGAATTCCTTACTGGTAGTGTTTCTTCTGCTTTGCTTTTGGCTGAACTACATGTTTTGGGAGTCCCTAAAAATTGCTAATTAGACAATTCTCATAAACTGCTGTAAGTTACTCGAAACAGAAAGGCAGAAACACTGATGTAAATTACACCAGTGTAATTTGTAATTGCTTGTCAGAAACCTCCATGTGGGTTTTTGTTGTAACCGTGAATTGCTTGATGGATGGGCTGGTTGAGCTGTTTGTTTTAGAACATTGTTGGCGGTTCCAAAACTGCAGGTGTGGAGCGGGACGGGTGCCCGCAGGCTGGAGGGGGTGCAGGAGGAGCCGGTCACGTACACCCCGTGTACGTCGGCAGCAGCTCCCACTTCCCCTGCCCAGCCCAGGCTCCCATGGCACGTCGGCTGAGGAAAGCTCACTTTGACTGGGCTGACTTGGGAGCCACTGGGTGCGTCGTGGAGTCTGGAGCAGACAAAGTTGTGCTACTTCTCTGGAGGGCTTCACAGCCCGGGCTAGGCTCGTGGCTGGCAGGGGTCAGTTCAGGCTGCCTTCAGTGGTTCAGACTTTATTCGCTTCTATTTACATTTTTAGCACTATTGTACTGCAGCTGTCACAAGGCTACTGAGTTGCCCCTATGAAGGAGCTTATAACACAGGCGTGTCAGGATATCTTTATGCTCATTTAAAACCTTCCTCCTTGGTTCTTACTCTCCCTAACTCTCTCCAGTTCCAGCTTCTCTTTCTTCCTCAGTGACATTGGTGCAGGTTGTCCATACTGCATCACCTCCTTTTCCCTCCATCCTTGCTGCCAACCTGTGTTTAAAGCTCCAGCAGAGACCAGGGTCTGAAGGGACATCAGAGACTGAATTAATTCTGGCAACCTGTTCTTTTTGCCAGGTCTTCAAATACTTCCAGCAGTGCCGACACTGCCTCCTCAGCTGGGACACACGATTGAGGTGCAGTTGGTACTTACTTTGCTCATGCAGGACTTTGGTTTTTCTGTAGCTAAACCAGTGTTTTTCATTAGTGCACTGCAAGAAAGAACAACAGTTATGTCATTTAAATTACCTTAATTAGAATAAATCCAGCACTGATGATATCAACAGTGTCCTTCTTATAGCATGAAAACAAAACAGTTATCCTTTTTAATGGAGTTCTTTTTCCCTCTGCTTCTCATTTGAACAGCGGCTTATTATCACCATTTCCACTCCTATATTCCATATGTGATTCCAAATAAAATCCTGAGTTATTTCATCTTTTGCCTGGAAGGATCAATTTAGCATATCAAAATCAGCCTGACTTACATCTGCTTTGCAGATCATCACTGGTATACTTTTAAAATTGTTATATGTCTATAATGACGCGTTCCTCCCCTCCCCCAATGCTCCAGTAATGTCAAGATTTATTGAATCTGAAGGTCCAGTTGTGACCTTGGCTCCCACTCGCTAAATCTGAACCTCTGGGGTCTATAAATCTTTGTGTGCTGTTCAATTTATAGAAGCGAACATCTGCTTATCATACAATATTTAAGTTGCAGGTGTATTCTACCAGTAAAATAAACACATGAGTTCACAATTGCCTAGGCTATAGGACATTAGACAGATGTTAAAGAGATGGCGATGGTTTTGCCTGTTGGGAGAGTTCTCAGCCGGAGCACTTACCATTGGCAGGGCTGCTGGACAGTGAGGTGGCTCTCAGGGCTCTGCGTCACCAAGATGTGAAGGTGGCACAGGTTTTACAGCAAAACATCAGCCTAGTTATCTTGCCATGAGGAGACCAATTTCTGGCTGAGATGCATGAAAATCACATAAGGAAAAAAAATCTCATCTTCCTGCCTCTCCTACGTCTGATGGGAAAGGCATCAGCCCACGTAAGGACGGTTAGCTTTCTGCATGACCTGGGGAACAAGAGGCAGAGCGGTGACTCTGTTTCTTCACTCACATGTTGAAAAATACAGTGCACAAGAGAACACGATCTCAGAGCGTTCACGGAGAGGGAGACACCTACAAGCACCTGAATATGATGAGAAAGGCTGAAGAGTTCTGCTCCACAGTGCAAGGCAAGCATTGCTGATCACAAATCATTGGGAAGAGAAAACAAAAGGAGCAGAAAGTATCCACTGTGAGTGGAAAGGAAGGAAGAAGAGATGACCAAGCAAATGTAGTCAGAGTCAGTGATGGCTAACCTGGGAAAGAGAAGAACAGCACAAATCCAAGATGACTTAGTAGGACCCATAGGAGGTGACCAGGACTGAAGATTTTTGACAACAATTGAGGAAGGCAGGAGAGACAGCACTTTCACTAACAAAAGGAAGAGATAAATTGAATGTCTAAATTGACTGAAAATCTTCCTTGTTTGGCAGGAAAATGTTGAACTTTGTATACTGCTTGTATTTTCATGCTATCTCACACCAAAGTTCCTGAGTCCAAGCAAGCATCCCAGATAGAATCTAAGTCCCCGGTGGGAGTTTATCCTCTTCCCTGTCTCCTTGCCTTCTGAGAAGGCAAGGTGGCCACAGGGGCCAGCTGGGAGCTGTGGGGTGCCTGGTGCCTCTTTGGGCGTGTGGCCTGATGCCCTGTGGAGATGAAGGAGGCTGATGTGGACTCGTGTCACCCGGCTCCTCTCCTCTTCCCAGGGCTTGGGACCAGTCATACCATACACAGAAGTATCATTCCAAGCAGCGTCTGGAGAGTAACTGAGCTCAGAGCTGTGGTGAGCGTGCACAGAGCCTGGGGCAGCATTTCTGGTTGCCCTCCATCCCCATGGATGGCAGGGGCAGAGCCTTTCCCCTGGCTTTGCCCAGGAGATTCCTTGTAAAGGGCTTTGGCCCAGCACTGAGTGAAGTGTCAATTGCAAGCAAATTGCCTTTGGGCATGAGGCATTTAAAAAAGCATATTTACATTTTAGAAAGTGCTTATGCTCCCTTTTCAGGATAAAAAGCATCTCTGCAAGAAGCCCAGCTGCCATGCTAGAGCATGGGGTTTTCTCCTCCCAGCTAGCAGCTGGCTGGGGAGGGAACCGGCTGTGATGGACGCAGCTACACAGCATGGCATGGTGCTGGGCTGAGAAACTGGTTGGGGTCTCACAGGCCAGGTATCTGTGTCAGCAATGGGCTGACCCCCAGCTAGGTAGCACTGTTTTGCAGGAAGTGAAAGAAGGACGAGCTCCAGAGTTTTTCTGAGACAGAAGCCTGGACCCTATTCTGCCCAGGCACGTGGCTGGCCACTGTATTTCTCACTGCTTCTTCAATCCTCCAGAGTGCACAGGTGGCCCTGGGACAGCCCATGACACTGCTGGAGCTACTTTGCACAGCCTTTGCACTAAAACCGTGAATTCACTAATTGGAAGGACTGGACATTACATGAAGAGTTGCAGTCCCCGTGGAAGGCATAGCCCTGCGGCTAGACATGGTCTCATCAACCTGTTCCACACATTTTGGAAGGTGACCATCTCATTTCATTAAGTTGCCCATGAAGGAGGGCAGAAGGGCGTCTAGTTAACTTAACAAAGCACCTGAAGAAAAAAAGTTGTGAAGTATTTTAGCTCTAGTTCTATCAAAACATCTATTAATATATTTCAAGACCTTCCATAGTTGTTTTCTCCTCCCTCCAGGCTAGTCTAACTCCAGCCATAATTTAGCATGAGGCATGAATATCTTCACTTATTCTACCCATAAAAGAAGAAAATTGGGAATTTGTTCAGACTGCCAGGAATCTGGAATTTGTTGATGAATGGACATTTGGCTGAACATAGTGAATTCCCAGCTAATTGAAAGCAGATAACAACAGTAATGCATTTACCTTGAAAAACATAATTTTCTTAATAAATAATTGAAATGGCAATCTTTTGACAGATGAAATAAGAAAAAAATACTAAATAAATTCAGGATTAATTCCTGTCCTATATATTATAGCATACTTAAAGTCATATCCTATGAGGAGATTAAAAACTATAAATCTTTTTTTCAGCACAGTCTCAGAGACTACTTTGGTCTAGAAGCTGCAAGGGCCATCCTGTTCAGGGGAGTGTGGTTTCAGTCATCATCAGCCCATGTTTCTGTCTCCAGATATCATACCTAGGGAGAAGAATGCAGAAGCAGGAGGAAGAAACCAGCCTTGGAAAAATGTATGGGGTAGCCAGCATGATCACAAACAATTGGATTAGCATCTTTGTAGGTGTTCTCCCTTCTCATCTCCTTCCTCTCCATGAGGGTGGGCCAGCAAACCTGTTTCATGTTGCACTGGTAGGGAATTGTGGCTAGATATTATGCTTCAGTCAAGAGGCAATGATCTTCAGCTAAAGGAAGGTTAACAACTGAAAACATGTTAGCTTGAAACACTTACAGATGATCTGAGCACGCCCTCCATTTTAAGGAAAAAATAGCAAAGGATCCAAACAAAAGCATATGGGTTCAAATATCCTGATCTGGGCAGGGTTATGACTTGGCAACCTTTCTGGATCTAGAAGCAGGTTCCTCCCATCTTTATGCAACAGGACAAAATTAAACTGCAGATCTGAACTCCATCAAAGTGTAGAGTTTTCAAAATGCAAAGGTGGCCTTTTTTTCCTAGCTTTAGTTTGGCGGTAATAATTTGTTGTGGGATTGTGGTTTGAGTAGAACAAAATGTTCACAATGAGACACGAAATCCGTCAATTTTTAATCTGTTAAACTGCAAAACTTGGCCATGCTAATTGGAATTGTTATTAATCTGGGTTAAGTTTGGAATTATTTTTCAATGAATTTGCAGCAGGTTGTGGTTTTGGGGAAATGCCATGGAAAACTCAGTAGTTTCACAAATTTTTAATGTAAAAAGGGGGAAAATGGTGGTGATTTTGCTTGAATGGTGATTTAAGCCTTTAGACTTGGTCAAACTGACAGGCTGTAAGGCCGTGTGAACCAAAAGAACAAGTCCTGCAAATGGAAACTTTCCCACCAAATGCAGCAGAGATGCTTCCCATCAGATCATCTCTCTAGCTGATAAGCAGCAAGAGATGCATCCAGCTTCTTTGTAAAATCAGTGGGCAAGAAGTTCTACAAGGCCACAAAAGGAGCTGAGAAGCACGAAGAAACCGGATACATGGTTTTGAGCCTCTAGCTTCCTTGCTATTAGATGTTCACAAAGTTGTAAGTCCTCTTAGCACGGGGAAATTGCTATACTCTCAAGATAGAGTTAAAACAACAACTGCTGAAAAGCTTGACAGTGACTAAATATGGTGGGTGCACTAGCCAAGATGTCTTTTTTTTGTCTATCTGTAAAAGCATCTAGTTAGTAAAAGCAAACAGTAACTTTGGGAATATTTGAGCACTCTATTGTGTAAAGAAAGGTCTTCGTAGTTGTTGCAGTGTTGAGACAACCTGCTGGTGAAAGACTCATTAAAAGTGTGTGTCATCACTGACAATCTATTCTCTCAGATTTTTTAAGGTTAGGATAGATATGAGGGTCTTCTAGACAGATCTTCATTGTAACACAACCCATGGGACCTACCTGGGTTTCTCTCTGCTTGAAATTTTCCAATTTCCTCCAAGCTTTATTAGAAACTGATCAATAACAGGGAGACTATTAGTGAGTAATTCTGGCAGTTAATTATTCTCCTCTCTGAAAAACAGTGTCTTATTTCTGTCAGAATTAATCTAACTTTGGCATCAGACCATGAGATTCATTAAACATTTGTCCAATAAGTGAAGAAGCCCATCTTTGTGAAAGCTCTGCTGTCTGTGTGGCTGTAACTTATTAGTATCAAGTCATCCTTGAGCCTTCCTTTGGACATGTCACATAAATTGAGCTCTTGAGTCTCTCAGAGGAAGGCATGCTTTCCTATCCTTTAATTGAGTTAGTGTGATTTTTTTCTGAATCCTCTCCTTTTTTTTTTTTTTCCAGGACCCTTATTCTGAACACCAAAACAACTGTAGGAGCCACCGTACCATTGTGAACCACAGAGGATACCTTGCTCCTTAACAGACCACGCTTTGCACAGCCAAAGGCTCTTGGTCTCTTTAGGCACTGAGCTCATGTTCAGCTAATTTTCTACCAGGATCTGGAATTCTCCTCACAATCACTGATCTCCTCACCTGGTAAGTCTGGCCTCCTTTGCTGTCCCTTACTTGTGCTGTGTCATGGTTACGGAGCAAACCGGATTCGTCTCCCACATTAGCTGTTGCGTCTTTGACACTTGCCAGTCCCTCCCAATCTTTGTCTTACTTGCCAGCTCCATCAGCAGGGATTGGTTGTTAAAGTGTGATGGGCCAAGAACCCATCTCATGAGATTCGCTGATTCCCCAAAGAAAGTTTTATGTGAGGACCTATCAGTTGGTAAAATAGTCCAACAGTATCATTTACCTTTACCAATTGTACTTGTACACGCTCCCATATTATAAAATTATTTGGATAGGGTCTGTTTTTAATAAGTTCCTGATAATTTCAATGTAATTCTATTTTTTCCCTTCAATACTTAATGGAGTCCCCAAATAACCGTACTATTATTTTGTTCGGATTGATGTCAGGCTGACAAGCCTAAATTTATTCATGTCATCCTAGTTACTCTCTTTAAGTGCTGGCACAACATTATCTTTCCTTCACATCTCTAACTTCTCTAGTGTTCCAAGACTTATTCAAAATCAACAGCAGGGGTTCAGTGAACATCTTTGCCTCTTGGATGCAAATTATTCAGGAACTGCCAATTAAAAATTTCTAAGTTTAGAAATTATTGTTATAAAAGAAAGGGTTATTTTTCTTATATAAGATGCAATGTGTTATCTGGCTTTTCCCCAAATACAAGTGGGAAATATTTACTCAACATTTTTATTTCTTTGGATTTATTATTGGCAGTCTTAGCATGTCCATTTAGAAACAACGCGGTACCTTTGTGATGATCTTATTTGTAACTAACATACTTTTAAAACTCCTGCTGATCATAGATGTATACTTGTGTCCTTTTCTTACCATACCGCTATAATTTAGAGCCTACAATTCATATTCATTACCATCAATTTACTTTTTTTTTTTTTTAATTAGTGACTCCTCTGGATGAAGTTCTTTACTACAGGTTCTCAACTTATTAGACATCAGAGGACCCACCTCTGAGAGACCCCTTATGAACAGCCAACAATAAGCAAAGATTTGACCAAGCTCAAACCTTAGCAGACATGAATAGTCACTTAGTGAGGAAAGACATTCTTCACAAACTCAGGATTCATTAATCTTAGTTGTCATTGATCTGCTGTCACTACACAGTTGTCAGTCATCCACGTTTCTCCCTCTAAATTCTCCCTTGTGATATTTTCAGGTTTCTGAAGCCAGGCTTTTCAAAATACCCAATCCTGGCTTGGGTTATATGATGATGATCCCAACAAACATGATCTAACCATGATGGCTTGTATCTGTACAGCCCCTGCTTTGCACTGTCTGATCTGCTGGTAACCTGTAAAGAAAGTACAGATAGTATGTTGCACTCCAGATTTTACACACTACATGTAATACACTGCATGTATTTAAGTTATGCTATGCCTTCTGTAGTCTGGACAGGCCATAAATGTGTTGGTAGGTGCAATGGGAGGTCTCTCATTTGCACTGCACAGGCTGCACCACTCACAACAATGCAGTTTTTTGTCTCTATGCATCATAATCCAGGGAGCTAAATTCAGTCTTCCCTGTTGGCTTTAGAATTGATGCTGGTTGTACCCATCTCAGACACCATTTCTGAGGACACTAATCCGTAACAATATGAGAACATTCGTTCCAGAGTTGCTAAAAACTTGGAAGCAGGCCAAAACCCTTTTCAGAAACAGTGAAACTCTTTCTTAGCTTTTGCTCAGCTGATCCTCCTGAAATACTCAATAAAGATTGATTTAAACATTCCAGCCATGGGAATCTTCCCGCCAGATTTCAGTGAGAGCAACCAGGTCAAGCTTACGTTTCTAAAGGAGCAAAAATTGTTCTCAATTCGCTATAAAAGCAATTACAGAAAATCTTTTCTTAGTCTATAAAGATGTTTTTCCTGAGCTTTCTGATTTTGTGCTAAAGGTACGATGGGATCTTCTCTTGCTTGTCATCCCTTTGCTCCAGCATGCCAGGAAGGTCGGTTCCTTCCCGATGGAGGCTCCCTGGCCCATCGCAGCCCCTGCACCAGAGAACAGAGCCAGCCGAACCACAATCTAATGATAGCTGCTCTTGGCATTTTATAACGGCCAGTGGTAATTTTGCTTATGAAATAAAGTTTCTAGCTGTTTCTCACGTAGCACAGGAGACAGCCTGTCTCAGTGCATATTGAATTATTATAATGAAGCAATCATCCTTTTACTGCCAATCTACCCATACTCTGACGGGGTTGTGCCAAGTGATAAACAGAGACAATGGCAAATGCAGCTAAAATACTGGCTGGCCCCCTCCAGAAAGTCCCCTCTGGTCTTTACAGAAGCATGGAAAGACAGTCTAGGTTGTGCAAATGTTCTGTGATAATTTGGGTGAGGATAAAGAAGTGAAACACGAGGTTACATTTATTATTTGCCACATTTATTAGGATAGTCTGGTTGGTTTTCATATTGATTTAATGGAAATGTGTCCCTTCTTGAAATTCCTAGGTTTATTTTCTTCATGGTACTCAGTTTTGGGTGAAAAGTAAAGAAAGAGCAAGTTAATTCAAAACAAAGCGGTCATCTATGAGCAAAGGCTAATATATGCCTTTTGTATCGGTTTGTTGGATAATAATGGTGAGACTGAGGCTAGTCATCTTGAAAATCATTCTCCAAAATGAAACCAAGTTGTGCCTGGGGCTGATGGCTTGCTCTGACCACAGAGGTGGAGTCTACCTGAAGTAAGTAGACACCTAAGGCTTACACAGACCCAGGGCATGATTCATCTCACCTGGCTTTAGGAAGCTAGCAGATACGTGCCTGCAAATTTGCGACGCACTCAGACTGCTTTTGTCATCAGTGGAGAGCAGCGGTCTTGTTCAAGGCCTCAGGCTTCCCTTCCTAAGGTAGGTGTCCACACAAGTCTCCACAGAGTCTTCAGTTTTAATTAACCGCCTTTACTCATTCTCAGCAGCCCAGAACTGCGGGCAGCACTGGTCCCCACAGCAGGACTGCCCAAGGAGTGGAATCCTGCCCAAGATGGGTGAGATTGGCAGAGTGCGGGTCTGAGCCAGCCCATCATTTTGCATTGAATGTGTGGTGATTTGATCCATTTGTTTAGATTTCAGAATCAGAGAGAGAAAACAATACAATTTTCACAGCTCTTGCCTTCCGACTGTCCTGCCAGACTTGGAATGCTCTTCAGCCATTTGGGAAGGTATTATACTTGCAAATCCATTTATTACTTTGACTTTGGCATTCTCATTATAGCCCTGGCTATACATCTGAACTATTACCCCAGCTCGGTTTACCTTCTTGTAAACTTTGCTGATATGTAAAGTGTTGGATGGGTCCTGTGTGAAGCATATTGTCCTATTAAAACACATTTAAAGAGTCTTGTAAACCCTGGAGATTAACCCCAATGTTTATGGAGAGTTATAGATGCTAATTCTTGCATACTTGTCATTCCAGAGCACGGCCTGGTGGCAAACATTCTTGCTACCCCACAGCATTTACGTCAATGGGATTTGTCCATGCTATGATTCCTTAGGACAGAGAAATGAAATGGTGGGAAAGTGAGGAATATGGGCATTTACCATCCTGGACTACATTAGCTGGTCATAAAATCTTATAGCTATCTCATAACAGGAGACCTCAGACTGGGAAATAGCAGCAGGACTTTCCCAAGGGGACAGTTTTGATTAAGAGCGTATTGATAAGAGATGGTCTTGTCCAGTTGGAAGAAGAATGTTCTCTTTCAGTTTTTACTAATGTTCCTGTGATGGGGCACATCTGTGTATGATCTTCTCTTCTCCCTGCCCTGCCAAACACTCTGAGTGGCAGCAGCATCCCCACAAACCTTCAGGTTCCTCACCAGCTGTACACATCTTAATCTGGCCAGCACCCATCAGTTTCTTCTCTTCTGGGTCTAGCAGATTTTTAACATCAACAAACTTCTGCCTGGTGGTTAAATAGTAAATAAAAGAGTGATGAACTCAGCTGTTTTGTGGATATGGGTGTAGGAAAATATGCTCAGTGTGTTCAGATAAATATGTGTATATATTGGTTCAGTGCATTCATGTGTGTGGGTGTGCATATGTGTGTACATGTGCATACACACACGCACGCACATTTTTGGTGCATGTTTATATAGTTAAAATAAATCTGAGCAAATTCAATTTGTCTGAGCTGACACGTAACTGCACCACTGTCTTTGTTGATATTTTAAACAGGTAACTTAATAGATATCCATAAAGCTCATCCTGCCAACGTTTTGGTGGAACAGCAAGAAACGTTTTGGGTGACATCATTTCTTTAGGACACAACAGATATATCAATTATGAGACTCAGTAGAGCCACAGCTACCTCAGGAATTTGAACTTTCTGGACAGATGGGCTTTTTGGTGAGTAATGAAGTTTGTGAGAGAGATCACCAGAAGAACTGCCATGGAAGGAGATGATGAGGATGGAAAGGTAATGCAACTCTCACCAAGAGCTCTGGGAACAGCTGCCGGCCAGAAAGGTTATGAGAAGTACCTGCAAGGAATTCCTTTCCTGATGTTGATTATTCCTATCTTCGGGAGAACAGGTCTTTATACTTTTTTTTTTTTTAATTTTTGCCTAGTTCCCTAAATAAGCAGATGCCATCAATAAATCAACAGGCTTTATTATCTTGTTAATTTGACACAATCTTCTGGATTCCAAATTTTGGCTGACCACTGTGATTAAGATGAATGAGGTAGATGGAAATTAGTCATCCTCACACCAGCCAAATCAAAACTAATTTTTTTGATGGAGAAGGATTCTTGAAAACTTGAATGAAGAGAAAATGTGCTCTATACAATTGGGAAACCAAGAGGCAATAATAAGTCAATTGAAGGGAAGCAGATCATACAGTCCTTTCTGGTTAGACTGCTACTTGACAAAGCTGGGGTAATAATTTGTCAGCAAAAATCAATCTGATGAATTTAATCTCTTTTTTTCTTTTTAATGTGTTTCCAAGGGAGCTCATTATTTTGAATGCATTCATTAATCAACAGCACTTTCTGGATAACTTTTGAAAAATATTTCTTAATCTTTTGGCCTAGGGCAGGTCACAGTGAGTAACAGATATTTACAATGCTTTGGTTGCATGCTTAGCCTTTTAGCATGCTTCTACTATCTGCATAAGGAAGTGCAGCCTAGAGAATAAGGTTTCTATTAACTATATCAATTACCCAGCTATATCTATGATGTAGCATAGAGGAAGGTACACTCACCTGTATAAGAATATTTTATGTGCAACATAGATGGTAAAAAAGACATGTTCCCTTGGCATTTGGAGCATCCTGGGGCTTCTGGTTTATAGTAGCAGTTACATCTTGGGAAGTTCTTTCCCTTAGTCCCCATGCTGTGGCCAGCCTCAGTAAACAGATATGACTAGAGGCGTGTGAAATAATAACTCTTGTCTCCATGATGACCTGACTTTTTATCCTTAAGATTTGATTGTGATCACAAGTTAAAAACCTAAAAGGATGCCCCTGTAAAGAGCCACAGGCATTCAGCTCCAGGTGGTGCTGAGCACAGCCATTTTACACAGATGTAGCATGCAGCTAGTAGGTTTTTATCCCAATGTTCAGTCCAGTCAGAAATACCCACAAACTACCTTATGATTACCTAGTGCTTCTGAAGGCAAGATTTGCCCTGTCTCGTTAAAAAAAAAAAAAAAAGAAAAAAAAAAGAAACTATCAAAATGTCATCCAGGGTTCACTTCTTAATATTTAAAATTGCATCTATGCTACCTTGCAGAGTGATTCTTGGGGCACTCATGAGAAGAATATCTCCTAGTTGTGCTACTAACCTTCAGGTGCACCCTCAGGTTGGAATGTCTCATAGCTCCTGGGAGGAAACATAGGTGCACACGTTGTTTCAGGCCCTGTTTATAGTGTGGTCCGTGAGCAACAATGCAAAACCTAGCACTCTGTTCTTGGTTATCCTTTGTAACAATTACATCCTCCCGTGAATGGTTGTGTGGGCACTGCACGGAAATGTTGTTGATAATGGTTGACTTTCACCTCTTGCCCTTCCACAACATTTAGGAAACTTGCTTCATGTAGGAGCAGTTTCTGTGTCTTGCTGACCCACATGCTTGCACCCAGAGCACGGGTTACAGCAAAAATGAAGCCATAACACCAGCAAAAAGCTAAACAGTTTTGCCTTTGGATGACTAAGAAATTTGAGTTTGTTATCTCAAATAACTAAAATGCAGGGAGCCAAAATTACTTCATGTTGGAGCAGTGCACAGTTGGATGAAGACAGCTCCTCCACAGAGAGAGAAGAGGAAAATCTTCCTTTCCCAATCATTTACTAATTTCATGCCTGACATGGGATGGCAGACAGCTTTAAATAACAAATCTATTAATTGCATTTTCTTATGGGAGCTGATTGCAGCGGCTGATTTGCCAGAGGGCATGGACCAGGACCCTGTGTGCTTTTCCCCTGGCTGTGCAGCATCCTTCTGAGCACCACAGCTTGGATCCTGGGGCTACCAAAACAGTAGCCAGGCATGGGTTTAGTGCACTGCACCTGCCTGAGTAGAGAGTCTAGGGAAAATACTACATAACTGGTAAAGGGTTCGGTGACAGAAGGCTGGCAACTTTTGCTCCTATTCTGGGAGCAGTGGTGGCACCTCCACGTTGGTCTCCCCACCGTTTGTCTCTCAGTGGAGTTAATTTAGACCTTTGTTTTACAAACAACGTTACATGCAGGCCCTCCTGTACGGTCCACTTGAGCCGGAATTTCTTCTGTGGTCACAGCAGGTCCTTGCAGGAGCAAGGGTGGCCACGGGAATGTTTGCAGTCTCTACTCCTTGCGCTTGCCCAAAGGGAGTAGAAAAGCCTCCAGGCTGCTGTGTGAGGCTCCCTCTGCAAAGGCCTTGGCAGTGGGATGAGGTGGTGGGCAGCAGAGATCAGGCTTTCAGCATTATGGGGGAGAGCACGAAACGCCAGGATTTCCCCAGTCACTAACAAATGTACCTTGACTGGATCTGGTTTATTTCTTCCTCAGTGAAGAAAAGAGAAGACGTTGTCGACTGGGTCTGTAAAGAAGAAGAATCGGGAAGAAAACCAGCAGAGCTGAGCATCTTGCGAGCTAAGGCAGCAGGCAGCTGTTGAGTTTGGGCTGGGTGAGTGATGGCTTGGTCGTGCGGTTACTGGAAAACATGTGGTTTGAGCGGCAGCGCAAAGCGGTTTGTCGTAAAGCCTTGGGAGACTCTGGGTTCCCGCTAGCCGTAGGTTCCCTGGCATCTGCTGGCGAGCAGGGAGCCTCTGGCAGGGGGGGCCTGCGGGAATGCCAGCTGCATGGCCAAGGGGTGGGGGACGATGCAGACCCCGAGGGTGCTGGCCGCCCCGCCGGCCGCCCCACGGTGGGAAAGGCAGCCGGCGTTCAGCAGTGCAGGCTCTTTGGGGAAGCCAAGGCTGCAGCACCACCAAGCAAACAAAAGTGGCAGCCCCAAATGAAAACAATTTGGGGGATTTAATGAAATCGGTAAAAGATTTATGTTGCTTAGAAACGTGCCCCACTGCCTTTTCACACTGCTTGTGAGGGTGTTGAGGTTATAACCCACAATGACTAGCACAGAGACAGCAACCAGTAGCTCTTTGTTTGCAAGGAAGGGCCCATGTTAATTGTTTGTTGTCCCAAGCAATTGCTTTTTGCAAGTGCTCTATGACTGATTGTTAAAAAAACCTGTCGCCTCGCCTGTTTTTAAAATAGACTCTTTCTCCCATACCTGAGCTTGTGGTGCAGGGCTTTAGTTGGCTGAGCAGAAGAAGGGGAAGCTGATAGTAGGTTGGATGGACTTCAACGTTCATACCAGCTCCAGCCTGCCGGGGCTTGGGTTGGCGTTGAATGGGCTGTGGCTTAGCTGGGGCTGCCCACAGCTGCTTCCCTGCTTTGGCGCTGCGTGGGGACTCCTTCAGATGAGCGGGGTTGGTGTAAGTCAGCTTGTCCGGTCTGACCCCTGAATGGTGCTTTCCTTCTTGGATGCGCACAGCAGAAGAAAGGCGGTGCAGATCATGGGAAAGTGGTGAGAACCTCCCTCGATGAGCCAATTACTCAGACTTTCCCCCTCTGACTGTGTCAGGTGCCTCTTTCAAAAACCTTAACTCACACTGTTAGGAGTTTAATTTTAGGCTCATGCCTCCCACATATGGCTTTTATACTGTGGGAAGCCTTCAGACATATCACACTTAATCTGTTTATCCTTACTCATTTTCTTGCCATGCTCGATATTTGTTTTTAATCAAGAACAACTTTTCAGTCTCATGTGTTCATCCAGCTAAATGATAATGTGCAGTTCTGCTCCAAGAAGTCACTATGTTCTTGCTGCATCAGTTTAAAGCTGGGCTTGCTGAGTTGGCTGGCAATATGGCTTTTTCTTCCGCTGCCCCTGAGCAGCCAGCACAATTCTGAGGCAGTAAAATGAACTATATTATGCATTATATTTTATGCCTCATCAAGAGAAACAGCAGATAAATTCTCTATCTGTGGCCAGCTGTGTAGCACATTGAGGATGCTCATAGGACTTTTCCTAGGAGAGGAGTTAGTAAGGACAGAAAGATTCCTGTTTGAGTGACGCTGTCAGTCCACTCATTAGAAAAACCACAGCGACTGAAGGCTCGGCCCTTCAGAAGACAGCAAGAGCTTTGCTACAGACATTCATAAAATCAGGATTAAACTTGCCTACTTTTAACATAAATTAAGCAAATTTTGCACCCAATACATCTGACACACTTTCCATTGAATTCACTAAGTCACTGAAATGGGTTCTTAGTTCTGACAGATAGCAAGCTCAGAGCAACAACCATATTTTGCTGGGAGTCTCATACAGCTGTTGATATTGCCAAAGCAAAAGTACTTGGAAGACAAATGCAGACATTTTAGTTCTGTAAACCCTGCAGTCAAACTGGAGGAAGAACTTGATTAAAAGAAAATACACTCTTGCTTCCCTTACAGTCATTGAAATTGTAACAGAGAGAAAGAAAATTCCTGTCCACACCATGTATCCATACAGTATGAGTTTGCAGGGTATCAGAGCAAATAACTTCTATGAAAGCAGCTTTGTGAAAAGATAAGGAGAAAGGGTGTATGTGGATTTTTTATTCAGCCATCACATTTTAATCTGCTCCTTTACTTCTGTCAGCTATTTCAGGGAATGTGAGCTGTATTTGGGAATACCTGACACGTACATCAGGTATTTTCCATGTCAGAATCACCATTTAGGAGATACCATTGTGTTTTTCTGCACTCATTTTTATCTGTTAGGGAAAGAGATGAGTGAATGAATCTACGTTCCCAGCAGAGCTGCCCGGGTGGGGTGGACATCCCATACACACATCCTCCTCACAGAAGCTGCCAGACACTAACACTTTAAAACTGCTTATCTTTCAACTTCTATTTTTGCATACAAAATACCCTGCAAAAAGTACATGTGCTGGCAGGGTCAAGGGCTAGGTGAGACACAACCATACCTAATTTTTCTTCTACCCTCCCCCTCTTGCAGAAAGCATCCTCCAAACCTCTTCATTTAATATCATCCTTGCTATGGTTTATAAGTGACGTTTTTCTCTGTGGCCAGGTTCTACAGAATCCTGCACTGATGTCGGTCTGTTCCTTCTCCACTTCTTGGACCATCAGCTCTGATGTGGGTGACCGAGAGGGGCAGCACCACAGAGCTGTGGTCTGACACTGCTGGGGCACGGGGGGAGGACGGGGCACATGTGGGCTGCTGTTTCACTCAGCTGTAGATGTAAAGACAAGCTTTCGCTGATCTGCATAGAACTCTTGGGTGAACAAAGCCCTGGCCTGGTGCTTGTTAGCTTCTTTGGGCCCAAAGCTTTGGCGCTGCCTTTGTTCTCATGTGGCTGTTGGGGCTGGTGAATTAAAAAAATACGTACGTTTTGCTTTCCTGGAAGATGCTACAGTCATGGGACAGCTGGGAAAGTGGTGACGTTACAAAAGCCAGAGTGACCACGGGGCATCTGGAAGGGAAGAGATGCTTACTCAGATGGTTTGCTCTTCTCTGGGCCAGAATTTCTCCCCTGCTGAAAAGGCATCCTGGTATTAATTCAGTATGTCTCCTGTTATGGTGACAGACAGTTTTGGGTTTGGCTTCTGTCAGCACCCACATAAGTCAATGACTACTTAGTAACCATCAAGGACTTAAACCATCTGACACTCCACAGATAGGTGTAAAAAATGAGAAATAAAAAATACAGAGCATCAGTAAAACTTCTAGGGCTAGGATGAGATTTTAATTAATTTTTTTTATTTCAGACAGAAACAGAAAACTCGTCTTTAAACTTTGATCTTTTTATACATCATTAGCTAAAGCAACTATAATCCTAGTTTAAAATAATGTAACTTTTCTAAGTCCTCTTTAAGTTAGTCTTAACTACATTTCAGTCAGGTACTGAAGAAGCAAAACAAAGCAAAGCAGCTTCTCAGTCTCATAAATCAAAAAGCTTTTCCCATCGTACTAAAGCTTTGTGCCAGAATTTATTTTACAGATAAATGTACACATACCCTCTGCCTGAAACACCCACAATTTCTGGAAAACACAGAGAGGCTTTGAAGGATTAAAACAGAGCATGGGACCTGCAAATAGAGCTTGGCTAATAAGGGGGGTTTTTTTCAGTTCATTGGCAGTACTGAAAGAACTAAAACACATTTTGTTTCAGGTTGCCCGAAAATGAGAATATACAAAGTGTTTTGAATGAACAGAAGAGTGAAAAAAAATCATTTGTGGCTGAACAAAATGGCTTATTGTGCCTGAAATCAAACTTCACAAGTATCTAAGTGAAGCTGGAACCCTATTTCCAGTCACAAAACCATAGCATTTAATCTTAAAACTACAAACATTCGGTTGTTATTTCACTTTGTCAGGGTCTTTAAAGGTTTTATTTTTCTGACCAGTCCAACTAGGCAACATTAGACATAATTTAAAATATTTTTTTTCAATCTGTGTCAGCATTTTTCAAGAAAATTCTATAGCCAGAAATGCCATCTCTTCGTCCAGCCAGAAACCATGTTACCCGCTTCTAATTTGTATAATAAGTGCAATTCACTAATTGCGTTCAACTGTTAGGAAATTATCACAAGCTCTCAGTCTTACAGCAGACCTTTGGTTTTTCATCCTTTTAGGGTAATATTGTTTTGAAAAAAATGAAAGAAGACACTGGTTTCTGCTACGTCTTTGTGGGAAGGTCAACTCCATCTCCCGTGCAGCTATGTGCTAAGGCTGCCTGGCATGAATAGGTTTGTAGACCCCAAGTGAACAAGTTCTTGAATGTTGTAATCAACTAGCATTTTCAATGGTGGAAATCCTCCATCTCTCAACGGGCTCTTACCTAAAATATGTTATGCAACAGACTTTTACCATTCAATCCTGAGGTTATGCAGAAAGCTATTGAAAACACATAATACATGCTATTTTACATAATAATGTTTTATGCGCAGCACATATTCTAAGTTATTTGCTCTGCAAAGACTTAGTAACATTTTTTTTTTTTTTTGATTTGCAATGTATATGGTTGTTGAAGAGCCAGTGCTCTCCTGTCTGTGAGAGCCTTGCATTTGCAAGCCAATATGGGAACAGAAGACTCATATAATGGGGAATGAATATATCTGTCAACTTCATATTTCTTTCTGGCGTATTAATGCATTTCATGGGGTGAGATCCTCAGTTGCTGAATATTGGGCCCCTGTGTGTTTCCTCTGTGTAGCGTACTGTGAAGTCCAATGGCTGTAACGCCACAACAAAGCAAACCCACTAAGCCTGGAGCAACTGCAGTGTTTCATAACCCACAACATGAACACAGTGGCGTTGCCAGGACTGTCAAAGCAGCTGTGCAGACTCCCGACCCCCGGGGAGTTTGACGTTGCACCTCGATCAATGGAGATAAGAAGTTTGTGAGAGTCAGCGTTTGTGGTTATTAGAATAACTGAGATGCTTGTCTGTTTTTTCTTTTGATCTCTATCAT
The DNA here is from genome assembly GCA_033628505.1 of Tringa tobata. Classification (NCBI taxonomy): domain Eukaryota; kingdom Metazoa; phylum Chordata; class Aves; order Charadriiformes; family Scolopacidae; genus Tringa; species Tringa tobata. Next base: position 1,235,877 of record JAHREE010000459.1, on the reverse strand, counting down.
CCATGGATGCGTGTGCTCAAGCTAGAGAATATTCCTTTGAGTAGGAAGCCCACAGCACTTTTTGTTTCTTGGTATTGTCCCACAGGACTAGCTCCCTGGACACGGTGGAGGAGGATTTTCAGAGGGTTACTCAAAATCTTTTCTTTGCTGGAGATTGTGTACAGCGCCAGGAAACAAACACAGAGGAGGGCATGGAAAAGCAGCAGACATTAAAAGCACTGTCACATGCTTCTTTTCCATTCTCAGAAACCCTGGTTGTATACTCTGCTTGTTCTCTACGAGGAAGAAGTCATGGGAGTGAGGGCAGGGGGGGCGTCTTTCAATTCACCGAGGAAATGACTTCTCTCTGCCCTTCTCCATGTAGGAATGGAAGCCCTCCAAGGGAATCCAAAGGGATGCACAGTCGCAGAAGGATGTGTTATTGGTAAAATACGGCTCTTTGCACAACTTAAGAAATGTAGCAGACGTGCATTAAATCATGTCTATTGGTGGGAAAGACATTTCTACCCTGTGTAAGATCATGTCTTTGGTTCTACAGATTTACTGCTCAGCTGTGGGGGGCTCATGGAAAGTCCTGAGTATTCTGGTATGAGCTGTGCTGTGGAGGTGGGGAAGGTTTACACCTGCCTTGGGCTGGACCACTGTCAGAGAGCAGTGTATCTCTCTGACATGATTCAGTTCTGGACTATAGAGGACAGCTACTCAAAAAAATCAGCCTGGAAACAGTAAGTTGATGAAAAACCCAGAAACCAATTAAAAAAAATAAATAATCGTTTTCAGTTCCAGAGGCGTCTAAGCTCCTGCAGGAGATCAGTTCCTGTAATCTATTTGCGTTGTGTTGCTGCCTGCAGGTCCTGCTGAAATGCCAGTAGCCCGATGTGGCTGGCACATTAGAAGTAGAACCCGTTGCAGTGACCTTGTGGCCAGCAGTCAAGCAGAGAGTACAGAAAACAGATGCAGAGGGTACCACTGACAGAAGGGCAGTTACCATTAAGGTAAGCTCTTGCTGTTTCACAGTAACGTACTGCAGTATAAAATTGCTCAATGTACAATTTCGGCATGTCATGTTCCAGTCTTCACCCTGGCTAAGGAAGGTTATGACTGACAATCACAGAATCACAGAATGATATGGGGTTGGAAGGGATCTCTGGAGATCATCTAGTCCAACCTCCCTGCCAAAGCAGGTCCTCTTAGAGCAGGCTGCACAGGAACTTGTCCAGGCGGGTTTTGAATGTCTCCAGAGACGGAGACTCTGCCACCTGCCTGGGCAGCCTATTCCAGTGCTCTGCCACCCTCAAAGTAAAGAAGTTCCTCCTCATGTTTAGGTGGAACTTCTTATATTCAAGTTTGTGCCCATTTCCTCTTGTCATATCCTTGGGTACCACTTCCTATCCCTGGGCACCACTATCACAGTGCGGTATGTGAAGATTGATTTATTATTTTTTTCATGTGTACCTTAGTGCAAAGTGAGGACCTGAGCCTGTCATAGAATCATAGAATCATAGAATCATTTAGGTTGGAAGAGACCCTCGGGATCATCGAGTCCAACCATCTACCCTACTCTACAAAGTCCTCCCCTACACCATATCCCTCAGCACCACATCTAATCGTCTCTTAAACACATCCAGGGATGGTGACTCAACCACCTCCCTGGGCAGCCTATTCCAATGCCCGACCAAGGTCCTGTCATCAGAACCTTGATAGTCCACACAGCCCTGCTGAGCTTCCTATGGCACTGCAATGTCTATGCTGGAGATCTCTGGGGACTAGGGCCCCTCATCACTGAGGGTGGCTGGAGTATTGAATCCTTTATCAATACTTTATCAAAAACCTCCTTCCACAGGAAGAATAAGGGAAAGAAATGTACGGGTGAGGGAAGACTGAAGGACAGCATAAAAGCAGCCAAGGTGCAGTGTGTGAGGAAATCAGTGGGCTTTTCTGTCTGAATGGTGTGGCATGCAAACTTCAATACCATATACTTTTTATCATGAACAGCAAAGTAAAAAAACTTCACATTCATTTGGCAATTTTTCAAAAACACCCAGACAGAGAGGCATGTCACGTGAAGCACAGGGAAAGTAAGTGGGATTTTGATTTTCCGAAGGCAGGCATGCATGTTTTTGGCAACTGCCAGAGACACACATGATCTCCCCCTAACCCTCCCACGTTAAAACAAATGGTACTTGGCAAAGACAACCCCAATCAGTGATGCTGGGGGAAGGTACCCCGTCCTCACCTGTTAGATTGTTCATAGGAACAGAGTCCTGACCAACAGCAGTAACAACCTGCTCAACCTTTCAGCTGTCAGATTCACCCTTTTGATGGAGCTAACCCATTCACAGATGTCCTTTGCTCCACAGCCAGAAATTATTTGCTGTTTTCTGGGTTTTTTTGCAGTAGAGTATGCTTGCTCCACACCCGCCCAGATCCCATGGGGTGCTGTGTGGCTGAGACTGAGAGCTGGGTCCTGTCCTTCCCACCCTTTGTGCCCAAACCCCATCACAGCACCCTTGGAGGCTCAGCATTGCCTAAGAAATTCATACATTGAAATGCAGAGCATGGGACTCGGTCCCCTTTGCTCCTTTACCAGCAATGTCAGCTCAGAGGAGGGGTTTCATGGAAGCTGGTAGCTCTGGTGGGTTTAGATCTCATCAAGAAGAGGGTAGGACTGTGAAGCCATAGTCTGGGAGGGTGGGTGGGTGGTCTGGGAAGTCAGTGGGACCATTCCCTGCTCTGAAGAAAGCCCAAGTGTATCTGCATTGCCCCTGGCAGCCTGCTCATTCCCAAGCATTTTAGACCAGCTCCCCACTTTTGTGCCTGAAGTCTTGCAGAGATCCCCAATGTAGCCACCCCATGCCAGCAAGTCTGTGAATTTCAGCATTTAATATTGTTCTGACTATTATTTATGTCAGAACTCTCTTTCTAGCCAAAGCGAATTATTCCTTCATCTTTTCCCCATAAATCATGCACTTTAGTCCCTTGCAGCTTTTCTCGTTCCTCTTTCCTATATGCTCCCACTGCCTGCATCCTCTGCAGAGCCTGGTGCCAAGGTCCGGGCACAGGGCTGCTGCTTAGGGCTCCTCAGCACGGAGCAGAGCAGAGTAATTGTTTACAGTGCTTGCTGGCATGTCCCAGAGTGACATTTGCCTTTTTTTCCAACAGTATCACATTGTCAATTCATGCTCACTCCCCACTTCTATCTGACCCCCCGGCCAGTTTGCGGAGCAGCCCAGTCGATCTTGCCAGCTTGTCCTACTTTTGGGCACCCAAGTTTTCCTTCCTTAATGCCGCCCTCCAAATCCATCTCACTGAGTTTCACTCTGATGGTTTCAGATCTGTTTAATTTTATTTTATCAGGACTGATTTGAATTCCGGTTTTGTCTGTGAAAGTGCTGCTCAGGCCTCTCCAGCCTCATGCTGTTGAAAATCTTATAGAAGCCAAGATATACCATATCTACAGCTTACTCTTACCCACCAGCCCTGTGACCCTGCCAGAGAAGGAAATTTGGTTGGTTTGAAATAATTTGCTTTTCACAAATCCGTGTTGGCTGTTATCCCTCCCCTTGTTATCCTCTGATAGTCACAGACTGATTGTCAAATAGTTTGGCTGAGTATTTTCCAGAGTTTCAGACTTTGGTTGACTGCTCTATCATTCCCCAGGTGGTCCTCTCTTCCTTTCTGAAGCCCAGCACCATGCTTTGCCCTCAGTTAGTGAATCCTGCATCTCAAAATTCATTCAAACCTGGCTTACAGGGATCACTATCCCTGGGATTGCCAGGAGCACCAGCAGCATGCAATGAGTACATGGCCAGTTCTGTAGGTAGATCTACACATACTTACTGGAGAGTATTCAATGAGCCATGTGTTCCCCAAAAGCAGTTTGCTGCTTTCCAACACACAGCAAAAGTAGTGAAATGGTGTCATAGGAAGAAAGGCTGCTGCGAATAAGTCAAGTCAAAATCTGCTGTGTAATTCTGGGAGCTGAATTTGTCCCATGAGAGGTGGGTCTCCATACCTGAGTCTGGGAGCAATGCCTGAGCTGACCAACAGAACCACTGGCTTTTGCTGTATTTTTGGAAAGTGTCACAGGGAGTTAGCTCCTGAAAAAAATTTAGTGTATATATATATATATATATATAGTGCAACATCCTTGCATTCATCTCTCTTTTGGTGGAGTTCTCTCCTATTCCCTGGAAATTCACTGTTGAGTTTTCTGAATTTGGGAATGATGTAATTTCCTTGATCTTAGTCTGGTCCCCCAGTCACCTAATCCTGTGCTACTTGCACCTACCCACCTGACTTAAATCCCTGTGCAATACCTTTCACAGATGCCTTCTTTAAAGATAAACATATGTTATAATAATAGTAAAATAACACATTACTCCTACAGGCCTTCATACTCGTTAACACTCATCTGGATCTATGCAGACTCATTTTTATGTCTATAATTTTATTTCCATAAATTTTAAATCCATACCTAGGCTGTGGGATTTAATCACAGGTAACTAATGCCTTTCTTTATGAATCTTACCGTTGGTGCACTTAACTGTAGTGCAGAGTACAAAGAGCAAGAGTAAATTTCTTTCCTGGGGACCATATGTTAAAAGAATAAAGCTCTGACTTAATGCCATAGCCTTGCAGAGTAGCACAGTCAACAAACCACTATTAGATCATGGGATAAATATCGACAAGTTCCAGAGTATTGTTTAAGCATGTTGCTATAGTAATTTGAAATTTTGTACTACCAATTACTTAAAAAAAGAGGATGAAACAACACGTTGGTATTTAATTCTTCCCAAATTTGCTGTGTTGACAACACTCGAAGCAGAATGATCTGCTTTTAAAATAAAAGGAAAGCATGGGCATCCCTAAGCCAAGTTACTCTGCATAGGCTTCCGCCTTGGCAATTAGTTTTTCGTATTAATGGAGAAAAACAGTGCTTTCCCTGCTCACTCAGCTGATGCTTTAAGGTTCACAGCTCCAAAGCAGAGGCCACTGCCTATTTCTGGAGCCACATAACTATAATTTCATGTGAAGGATAAATGTTTTAATGGGTAGTCGCAGAAGGGCATGGGGTCATGTAGTGAGCTTTCCTGAGCAGCAAACGCCGAGGCTCTTAAGCACAGCTCAGGAAGGCATTATCATCCATAATGCATGGATGACCCCTGAGCTGACTTTCTGCAGTGTGAGAGATGGTGCGAGTGCATCGGGGAACAGCAAAGATGTAGGTCAGGAACCCAGGCAACCCTGAGGGGACTAGATTAATCGTAGGATGCAACCAAGGCTCAAGGATTGACTCTTATCCAAGTTACTTCTTCGTAGCTGTAGTAACTGTGTGAAGCTCATGTACCTTAGCAGGACTCAACAAATTGAGCAGTAATCATTTTTCCTTATTTCTCATGCGTTTCCTTCCAAACCCTTAGTAAAACATGGTGCAATCTTCTGAGACTGCATCAGTCCCCTCCTGCATGTACAGAGTTGCTACAAAGGACGTGTAATTTGGGAAAAAGTTTCTTTTTGCATTTTCTCTGAAGTAGGCAATGTTCTTTTGCCCCTCTGTTTTTTAATGTTCCCTTTATAATCAGTTAAAGGTGTCCTGCTAGGTAGTTTCTTGGGTTTTTACAGTTACTTTTTCTTAATATAAAGCTGTAGTTTAACTCTTAGCATTTTGTAAAACTAAGGCTCTGGAAGGCAGAGGAAAGTACTTTTCACTCTGTGGTGCACACATTGTGCTGGTCTGTAAGGCAGCAGACGGGTGGTCTGTGGATGGATAAAAGAAGTAAGAAAATCAAAACAAGCCCATACACATCCGAGAAACAAACAAACTAGGGGGGCAAAACAGACTTAAAAATTAACATCTGAAGTTTCGCATCAATTGCATTTGGCTGCAGAGGAAAACCAAATTGGCAAGCACTACACAAGCTGGCTCTTGAATTTTTTTCAAGACGATGCATAGCTTTTGGAACAAGGAATGCTAAAAAGGACTGTTGGGCAGTATTGCCCACACTGTTGCATAAGACTTATAGAGACTGCAACACCGCCATGTGAAATTTGGTAAGTGCCTTTGTCTAAACGTCTGGGGATAGTACATTTACTGTTGTGTCTTTTATTTGGCACCATACTGCAAATTATTTAATAGACGGCTGCCTGCTCTGATGTTACTGCATGAAGACCTTTGATGGCAAAGACTGACAGAAGTCATCTTCATTGGCTTGTGCAAACCAAGATTCGTCACTCTGGTGAGTCTTGGTACCTGCCTGGGCATGCCCACTGTCCCCGCGACTCTCTGCAGGAGCAGTCCTGGAAGGGTTAAATCTTTCCATCATCAGTGACCAACTCACACCCCTGGGTCCAGCCTTCCTCCCAGGAACATCTTTTCCCCCTTCTCAGTGCTCAGAAACCAGCAGGCTGGCGCCCTGCCCACAGCTTGTTTGTCAGAAACTGGGATCCTTTCTGTTCTGAGTGCATGGCCGAAGAGCACCAAGCGAGCCTGGCCTGGCCTGACAATGTCCTGCCACATCCTGGGGCTGAAAACCTTTCTCACGGCTCTGGCAGCTTGCTGGTGGTGTGGTGCAAGTTCTCAAGAACCACTGTATGACTTTTTTTTAAAATTATTTTACTTTTTCTCCACCTTGCAGGTGTGGGGTACAAATCTTCTCCTCAGGGCTCATTAAGCAACCTTTTTCACACGGAAGGGTTTTGTCCCCTCCTCTGCACTGATCTTGACATGCATCACCCAGAAATGAAGACAGCCTGGTGGAGGGAGTGAAAGGAAAGGGGAGCAAACACTCCACTCTTGTGCTGAGGACTGCTCCTCCTCTGCAACTGCCACGAACACATCTGAGGGCTGCCCCCACAGCTGAGCTTGGTGCAAGGCAAGAAAAGAGAAATTCAAATGTTCTTATTTGCACCTGCAATTCATTCGGAAAGTGCCATGCTGCAGGCTCGACTGAAAGGTTCAGCACCGCTTTTTAAAAAATAATCTACTCTGGAGCACCATTGCTTGAGCTGCTGGCAAAATTGCTAGCTGAGTGATGGGGCCAACAAATGCTCTTGCACACTCGTTAAGGTCTCATATTTGCAGGGGTCCCCACATACCTCTCATCTGGCTCCTGACACACAGAGTTTATAAATATTCAAAAGGTGACAATCTAGTTATTTTTGCATGAATAAGTTGTCTGGGCAATAGTGAACTGTAGCTACTACTCCAGCCTAGAAACTGAGGTAGTGTCTGTCTCCTCAACTCCTTTTTCCGTGGGAAACAACGGCAGACAATTTCATTGAGCATCACCTACAATGTCCTGCCCCAAGCACTGTCAAACACCTCCTGTGCAAAAAACATCTGGGGATTTTTCTCACAGCTACACGCTTTAATGTGCAAATTTGTCTGCTTCCCTGGTGATGCAGCCACTCTGAAGTTTCCATGGCTGCAGAGGAGCTACTTCGGAACCCTTCTCAGAAATGCCCAAGGTACGCAGGGCATAGCCATTTTTAAAGAGCTGCCTGTGATTTTCACAATAATGTGCACTTTCTGGCCCAAACTTTCTGTTGGCATAAACCAAGAGAGTGTCAAGGATCCAGTTAAACAAAACCAGTTGCGTGAGTGAAAGAACTTATACCATTGGACAAGACTGAAGATGAAGACCCCTAATTTTGGAGCCACGAGGCCCTCGTGCTTCCCTTGCATCATGCCATAATGGGCTTGCAAATGGGCTTGTACATGTCCCAGTCTCTCCAAGCTCGAAACCTGGTCTCTTCCCATAAGGCCAACAAGAGTTTTCTCATATGCAGAAGCCCAGCAAATGTCATGGCTGCAAGTTTTGTGTGGGGGAAGAGGAGGAATGTGGTCCACTAAAAATCATCACTGTTGGGCTTGCTAAAGATGAGAGGTTGAACTCTGGGGCAGCACCTTTCTGCAAATACCACTGGCAGCATCAGTGAGAATTAGTGGAAAATTGGGACCACTTTGTGAAGCAGTAGCTTGGAAATTAAGGAAAAATGACTTGGAAAAGCAGTATTTAATGAAGCTCTGCTATTATGACTGAGAAGAAAATATGCTGCAAGAAAATATGAATGAAATGGATAAGAGGACAGCTCACTTGAGTCCCACAGAAAAAATATTTGGACACCCTTAGCTCACTAGCATACCCAAGGAAGTCTTGCAGGAGTCATTCTTCTTCAGATATGACCGCCTTTTTTTTGGCATTACTTCTTTGCAATGCAAAGATGGTCTCTGAAGCACTTCTGTAGGAAACTGTAACTCTATATATGGTATTTGTGAGTTTAGGGAGGGAATGCAAGCAGGCAGATGTAGCCGTCCTCTAAAGAAAAGGCTCTTGAAAAGTGAAGAATGACCCTGTAAAACCGAGACACTGTCTAATAACTAGGAGTGGTTGGCAGGTCTAAGCATTGGAGAGGGCCAGAGGCGGGTATGCATATGTAAACATGAACACAGATATGAAAACAGATAACATTTATTTTATTTAATCCTTGGTAGAGGCACATTCCTGAAAGTAACTAGAGCACCACATCTCACGTGCATTTCAGGAAAGCTGTTCCGGCAGCCGAGACAGTGCCAAAGGGTCACACAGCCTTGGCCGTGAGGGGCTGCCGTGCTCCTGGAGCAGGCTCGGGCAAAGCTGAGCGTTGCATGGGAAGCATCGACAGGGGGACAGGCATGGTGGGGACAGCAGCCACCGCCATAGGTGCCTCAAGGCACAGCCAGTACAGCCAAGCCCCTGGAGGAGGGCAAAGCTTCCCTGTGAACCAAGGGATGGGAGCAAGGACTTTGTCCCAGCCCTCTGAGTCATAGATTGCTTTCCATCCCAAATGGGTTTTGGCAGGAGATCTAGCCACTTCTATCTGATTTAAGCATATCTTCCATTTCTCACTGGGTGTAGGCCTGTAGGCATGAGAACTACCTGACCTCTGTTTCTTGTGGCCCAATGAAGTTGGTCTGTGGCACACACGTGGCATGTTCTTCCCACAGCTGCCCTGGATACCCTGTCACAGGGTGAGGGGCTCAAGTGCACACAAGGTTAGTGCAATAACCAGCTTTTCACCGGGCTTATGGACAGATGTGATATCTTTCATTAGATCAGCTAATATTTGGAAAAAACCCCAAACAGGCAAACTGGTGAACACACAGCTCCTTCCTCAGGATTCAGAAAGCAGCATTATCATCTCCCAGACAAAACACAGGTTAGAGACACTAACTCTTCAATAATAATTCAGTTTTACTAGCTGACCAGTCAACATGAGACACAAAGGGTGGGGTCAAGGTAGGGTTTTAGCAAGGGGAAAGTGATAACATGTTTATTTCTTCAGAACAAAGCAGGGGGCAAACAGGTCAGCAGGCAGCCCATGTGGAATGAGCATCATTCCACTAGACAGAAAGAAGATCAAAGTATGCCTTAAATACATTGACTTTGTTTTGTCCATAAAAAATGTCCATAAAAACTCTACTAGAGTTAAGCATTTTCCTTTTCAGTGTTGTCTTTTGGAGTTCTATCAGAAGCCACCTTTCAGGATGACCCTTTGAGAGGTCAGAGGGAACGTTTAGTAAGAAATATTCTCTGCATGGTAACTGGATGCTATGGTTCTTTATTAATTGTCCAGTAGAGTTCACTCCAGCACATAAGTGTTGTTCAACTGCATAGTTTCCATAAGTCCTAGTGTACGGGTATAGTGTGTGTGTGTCACGTTTCATGGTGAGCATGTGAAGGCTCCCTGGATTGCAATGGGGCTGCTTGGAGGGCAACTGTGACAGGGGCTGCCGACAGAATTTTTTTCTGCTTGTTGCTGTTCATTTGTCAAAGGGTTTTTTTTTTTGTTCAGTTTGTTTTGCTTCTGAGCATGAGTTTGTTGTGGGTGGGCGCTATTTAGAAGTTAGGAAGATAGATACTGGGGGAAATGTCTTTCAAAACATATGGTCTTCTAACTCTGGTTGTGGTTGCTTGCTGATTTTCCATGTGGATCCCATTAGAGTTTAGTATGTGAAAACCGAGGGGTAGAGCCAGTCAGTTGGTTTGGTTTTTTGCAGGGAAGTAAACTTCTGGTTGCTCATTTACTGTATGGTAAGAGTAGTTTCTTTGATAAGCAAAGCCCAGTCTTACACTAATGAAGTTAGTACCATCATTGCTCTCCTCCAAGTGACTAGTGGTCCTGGGGTGTCTGCTCTAAGGTACAGCAATGTAGTATGTTTTGAATGGTTCCCAGCTTGGTGGAGAAACATGCATTGACTGCAGGCATGCCTGTGCATGGAAGGTTTAGTGTGTCACTTCTCTAAGGACAGTGCCCATGAAGCTGATAGAGGTGTAAGAATATTTCAAAGACAGCTTGATGGCATTGCTGATTACTGAATTTGCTATGGGAATTGAAAACAAAGTACAGGCTTCCAATCCAGATGGTGAGCATGTGATTGCTGAATGTTGGTTAAAGCATAGGTTTGGTGACATAGTTATTTAAAAAGAAAAATCTTCTGTGAAGTTAGTTACAAATAAGTTGGTGTATTTTTTTGGGTAAACTAGGTGCCTATGGCCTGAATTTACTGAAAAAAAATTATTGGTGGAATCAGGGATGGACTGGGTGTGTTTGGTGGTGTGCTTGGGTTGGGAATCTGTGACAACATTGTATTTTGTCGTTTTTAAAGCTTCGCTACAATGCTCTCACTGGGGATGTTGTTGTGCAGGCGGTGCTTGGCAGTGGTAGCCTGAATGGTGCTCATTTGGGGTGCTTCATGCTACCCAGCCCATGGGAAAAATCCTCAGCTTTCTGTGTGAGGAAGGGCTGAGGATGTTTTCTCTGCCTTGTGGTAATTCTTCAGGACAGTTGGAAGCAGATCTGCCAAAGCTGCTGGTGGTGGTGGTAGCGGTGGTGGGCGGGGGTTGTGGGGTGTTGGTCTGGGGGAGTAAAAGCACTGAATTCAGAATTGTGGTCTCAGGGCAACCTTTGTGTGCTGCAGGGCTTCCCAAACCCTGAGGAGCCGGGCAGCTGACCGGCCTCCGGCAGCAGCCAGGCTCCGGCTGCCGGCGCTACGTGTGCTCGCATGCAAAGAGCTGCCTGTTCCGCCGGCAGCCTGACCCCCGGCATCTCCCCCGCTATTTTTTCCTTTTTTTTTTTGCTCAAATCCTCCCACGGAGGAAGATGTTGCTGCGGGGCTGAGGAGCTGCACAGGCAGGGAGCAGCGAGGGGGATATCCTGGGATTTTTCAGCCGCCTTACTCTGACTTGGGAAGCTGTTTCAGTATTCCAGGCAGCCAGCCTGAAAAGAAGTCCTTATCCTGTGCTACAGGCCAGTCGTGTTCACAAAGGTCTCTTTGTTACACCCATGTCTGTGGCATTGTTCCTCTCGAAAGAAACTACCCTGCCAAAGCCCTGGCGTGCTTGGCTCTGAAAGTGCCATGCTGGTAGCTCGGGGAGAGAATTCCTGCTTGTTCCTCGTGTCCTGCCTCTTGCATCCTCCTGCCCCATAGCTTTCTTCTCTCTCCTGCTGTGATGGGCAGGAGAATGAGGGCAAGGCGTGGTNGCGTGCTTGGCTCTGAAAGTGCCATGCTGGTAGCTCGGGGAGAGAATTCCTGCTTGTTCCTCGTGTCCTGCCTCTTGCATCCTCCTGCCCCATAGCTTTCTTCTCTCTCCTGCTATGATGGGCAGGAGAATGCGGGCAAGGCGTGGTGGTGCATCCTCCTTGCAGCCCGTGTCTTTCACCAGCCTCACATTATCAAGTGGGCAAAAGTCCTGCTGTCCAGACAGGTTTGGAGAGGTTTGCCTAGTGTCAGACCTGGCATCCGGCCTCTGAGCAGATGATGGTGAACAGGCTTTCAAAAACGGGACTGGCTGCTCAGCCTGTGGGGAACTGGAGTGCTGAGCTCTTCATCATGCAGGAAGGTTTTTAACATGTGCTGGATTCAGTGGGAGGCTCCTCCTGTCTCCTCTCTGCAGCCATAGGGGCGACTCGGAGAAAGCAACACACGCTTAAAATTTTGACCCTCCAGGATATGAAGGAAAAGGAGACCAGTTACAGACTCAGAGAAGGAAGCACTGGGGCTATCTGGAATTTTCATGCTTCTTGGTGTGGGAACAAAATGACATTGTTGGGCACCTGGGAGCGTTTGACATCTGTTTTTGTCTAATGCACCCGTGTCT